>WEKY01060600.1:140823-171580 GCA_013390045.1 Picathartes gymnocephalus | reverse complement strand
AAAAAAAAATTAAAAAAAAAAAAAATTAGAAGGAAAAAAAAAAAAAAAAGAATGAGGGAAAAGCTCCACAATGATGTCTGCTTTTGTTTTGCACATCTTCCAGCTCTACAAAAAACACAGAGAATAACTACTTGGCAGTCCACTGTCAACACGTGTCCACTGATATGCAGAGTTACTTCCACCTTTACCAGGTACCACTAATCACTTCCAAAAGCTGCCAGCCCACAGCCTGCATTTGACCTCCTAGATTTGTATTCCGATACACTCTAGATCTCAAACTTTTAATTAAAAGGAGAAGAAAAATAGGAAGTTCATCCAAATCAATTCAAATGTACCGTTTCTCCCAATTACTGTGAATGCAGAGGTCATCATCATGTTGCATCATTACATTGAGGAATAATCTAGCATGAAGTCCTATAAATTAGCTTAAATAGCTTGTGTGTTTTCATCCATAACAGCATATTTCATAAAGATATACCACTGCCTTTCTGTGTACAAGGAACTAAATTGAACAGGCACATTACATCTATTTTATAAGAACTTTAATGAGAAAAGTCTGATACAAACCTTCCCTCACTGCATATCTATGAAATTTAAACAGAAGAAAAAAGAGATCTTATTTTCTGGCTTCAAATTAAGACTCTGATCCTTTAGATTGCCTTTTTTTTTTTTTTTTTTGAGGAATGCACCACATTCCTGGCACTTCTATTCAAACCAAGCTTGTGTTTTAAAGAAAAGGGCTCAATATTTATAGCGACATATATAAGAACAGCACTGACAGACAACTCTGATATATAACTACAACTTAATCTAAGGAATCATCCATTTTAAGAGAAATGGTAATTGCAAGGAAAGTACAACCCAATCCCTTGTTTGAACCAAGAGATGATAGTTTAGGATACTATATATCAAACCTCAAATATCCTACCCACTTTTATGTCTTGACAGTGGATCACCTTTCCAAAAAAAGCAGCATGATGCACCTACATGCCATAAACAAATAAGAATTCTCATAGAACCTATGTTGCATGCCGAATTCTTTACAAAAAAAAAATCCAGTAAAATAAAATCAGAGAGAGCTCCATCAGTTTTGTTTTGGAACACTAGCGAGTACGTACATAATGACTTTCCCCTCTTGAAAAGTCTCTGCTTCATTCTTATGCATAGACTTGAAGGGTCGTTTATGTGTTTGGCTTGTTGCATCAATTCAAAGGATAGAGTTACTGTAAAAATTTACATTACTGCAGGCTTGTAGTGATGAAGCAGGCAGGCAAAAGAAAAAAGCTTTTATTGCTTTTATTTCAGATTTGATGGAAAAGTGTAGTCATTTAGTATGACAACAGCCATCATGAAATTTGATTTGTTTATTGATTAAATTATGTTTTATTTAAACAGAATTTTTGAAAGCATTGAAATTTCAAGATAAAGGACAAATTTGACCTATCCATCCAGATGGTGTTGCTCCTGAATTGATCATGTATTTCAATTTGCTGTACCCACTTTAGCTTATAGTTGTGACATTGGCAGTGCACCAAGGACACTTACTGAAACTCAAAGTTAATTTGAGTAAAACAATACTCTATATACTATCCTCCGCACCAAACTCTTTTATTAAAAACGGGCAAAAAAAGTTTTCATTTCTCCTAGAATGCATAAATTGCTTGTAACAAAGATGGCACTTTATTTAAAATGGATTTACAGACTCCTTTACTAGATAAATATATTTTTGAAATTTGATCGCTTAGGTTTTACTGTAACTTGCTACTCTGTTAAAGGTCTTGGAATCACAGGTGGATCAGTCCTTTGGTGCAGATAATAAGGTGAAGGACAGATTTTTAAGAACTAAGCAGCACTAGCTTTCAAATAAGGGTACAGCTCACTGGCAGCCCAACTGGACCTCTGAACTTTTCCCCACTCCTGCCAATAGCTTTTTTTCCTGTATTTTTGAGGTGCAGGCTGAGATAATTTTGGGCTGGAAGAGCTCCCTGAACCTGCATGCAGGTGCAAAAAAAGAGGACAGCACTGTGCAGGGACAGATTTAGATGGCTGAAAACACTACAGGTCACCTTGGTTTGAAATGCACCACATGCTTCCAATAACTAATCTAAGTTTCAAACCCCTAAATTCCCAGACATGTCACTGTTTCTTATATGCAACACTACTCTCATTCATCTGATTTTTCTTGATTCATTTCCCACTTCAGTTATTCCAAACGACTCAAAACAGAAAAACACTTAGTCCCTAAATCAAATTTAAATGTGTATTTGGAGTTCTTATTATTGGGGTTTTCAAGTTTTTAATCTTTTTATGAAGTTATTCAAAGCGAAGATATTTCAGATTCAATATATATTTTTTGTCTTAGTAAAACTACTGCATTACTAAAGATATCAAACCAGGTTATAAGACAGTGAAGTGAAGACTGCAAATATTTGCCTGCAATATCAATAATAAAGAACAGGAATTAAAATCATGGTTGATACCTGTGGTTAAAGGCAGATGAGTGACAGTAGTCAGACAGGTGAGAGTGAACCAGGTTGATGCTAATGTTGCTCCAGATAAAAGCAGCAGCAGTATGAACTTCAGCATGCCTCTGATAAAATCTGCAAATCTAAAATAAAAGCACACATCAGAGCAGTAAAAATGCCAATTTTCATATTGTTTAAACGTGATGCTTGACAATTAATTTAGTATAGTCTCATTAAACATTTTGGAGACTACAAAAACAATTTAAAAGTAATTCCTCATTTTCAGAAATAGAAAAAAGGTATTTTTATAGAATGGTGATATTTCTAGCTGTCAAGCTGAAGAGCCATGGATTTTTTAGCTGTCAAGAAGTACCAACTAAACCAGAACAATTCTCAAACAATTTTCAAGGCATCAAATGAAAACACTTGGAGGAAAGGTTTTTTTTCTTCTGCATCTGTTGGACACAATATCTCACCACTACTTCCATCACTGTTCTGTCAGCATTTGCCAGTCTCCCTTGGCAGACACAGAACTCTATTAGCATATGAGGAGGCTGCTGCATTTCATTCAAGACGTAGTTAAGTGTCAAGATTCATTCCTGTGGGAAATGTAAAAACTCCAAAAAATTCCAAAGAATCCCTAGTTGAAGAAGACAAGGAACAGCTTCTGAACCCTTGGATGCATTGGTGATGAAGCTCGTGGTGGCTTAGGCAAGGAAGGAACTCTTTAAACAGGGGGTCACTCTGCCAGTGGCTGTTTTGGGTTGAAAAGTTCCAGAAACCACAAGCTTGGTGCTACTCCTCTTCTACGCAGACCCTGCTGACAGACAGGGGAAGGACAGCTCCACAAGTCCTTGGACAGTCTGGCTGTTATATAGAGGGAATTATGATCTTTATACCACCTGATGGTACAATTGCTTTTTTCATCTTTTATTTCCTTTTTCTTTCAAGGAGACAGAATGCTTTTGAGAAGTGCTCGTGTGGCATAATTATCAGTGAAACTGTTCTCGTCAAAGTGGATGTCAACCTAACTACTGAAAAAGATATATTAGAAAAGGCAATGTCATTTATTCATGAGTAATTTTCTATAATCTCCTGCATAGGAGATGTGATTTTGGGATGGACAGGTTAGGTATGTATTTCTAAAGTGTATCTTCTGCCTGCACAGCCTCCTGCCTTGATTAGGCTAATGGTAGCATAATCCACCTAGTTTGGTCCACGATGAAATTTGTCTGTCCATCAGCTAACAGCCTTCTCTGCCCTGACAAATATCAGTATACAGGCAGATAACTCATAGCTTATTGATAAAACAGGAAATGCTACCAACATTTTGAGAACTTACAAATACATCATAAGAGATGTAGCAGTAATGTAGTCAAACACTCTCTGCTCCTCCAAACCAACTTCTTTCCTCTTATATTGGTTCTCCCCATGCTTTAATTCCAATTTGAATTTAGCAGTGAGTAATTCAATAAACAGTACTGGGAGATCAATGCTGCATATAATCTGAGAAGTTTATGACTGCAGTGTTCAAATGGATTAGGCATTCATCTCCAATAGCCAGAGGTCAGCTGCTACTGGTGGATTTTTTTCTGACAATTCAATCGAGGAGTCAGGATTGCCTCACTAATTTGCGAGTTTCTTTAATTATTCTTGGGGATAACTAGGGTCAAAATCAGCAATTTTAAAAGCTGTGCAGAAGCATCTCAAAGAGTAAACTTCCAGCTTATTCCACAGAGACTCCTGCTTTGCCTGCTGGCAGACAACATCACTGTTCTCTGTCCTTACAGGCAAGGGCAGTGACGTAGATCCTGTATAATGAAACAATGCGAGAAATACCAGCTCTCTGGGAGGGACATTCACAGACAACAGGTCTGAGGGTGATCTCTAGGGGATCCTCTGTCTCTATCCCACCGCCAGGGATGTATGTGGATGGGAGGATGATAATGCATCTAAGCCATTCATGACAGCTAAGTGGAGAAAATACCGACCTTTACCAAGCTGCTGCAACTCTTTTTGACACAAAGATCCCAGTTTGGGTAGCAGTGTGCTCCAAAGAGCTCTCAGATATCACAGAACTCCAAAAGGGTCAAATGTACCCCAAAATAAAGGTTTATGCAGCTACTGTATTCAGCCAGCAATAGAAATAATAGGAAAAAATGACATAGTAACCTAACCTGAACTTGGTAATTGAAAGACTCCTGTTTCTTCTCTGGTTACAGGAGAAAAAAGAAGACTGTAAACCTATTCTACTCTTCATAATACTTGCTTAAATAAAAAAATATGAGAAATTACTTTTATCCTCAGACCCAGTACCTGATTTCAAACCTTCTTAATTATCTAGCATGTAAGGGATTGTCTGCAGTTCTAAAAAAGTAGGCACAACAGGAGAGAAGGTGTATACTTTGCTAGACACAGACCTTTGAGCCTACTGCTGCCAACAGTCTCCAGCCTCCCAGCAGATCTAGCCTTAGGCTGTATCCTACAGTTAAAATAACAAACTTGCACTGCTGGCAACACTGTCTGTTGCTAAGCAAATTATCACCATGCCATAAAGTTTCAGCATTTTGACTACAGTGAAGGTTAGAAGTAGAACTGAAACTGAGCCGCAGAGGACAAAACCTCAGAAATATCTACGATCCTTGGCAAATGTGGGGAAAAATTTAAAAAAAAAAAAAAATTGAGAAAAGGGAATAGATTTATGTTACCATGCAGTGGATATGAATGCTGCTCTTTGACACTGCTTTTCTTCAAACTAGTAGCATTTGAAAGCTGCCAGCAAAGCATACAGCACCTACCAGCTGCCCAAAATAGGCCAGGCTTTTCAATTATAAAAATGCATCAAACACATTAGCTAAACATGTAAGTTCATGGCTATCAGGACAGCAGTGGGTGGAGAGTAGAAGGATTTATGTGTAATACTGAGGAAAACTTGCACCATTTTGAAAATGAGATAGTTAAACAAATTTTCAAACTGGGCATTACTTCAAATACAGAAGATTTAACACCTACTGTGATGTACAGGACTGAATGCTCCAGGGCAAGGCTCAGGTTGTTAAAAATTCTAAATTATAGAATTTGCATTGACAAAAATGGAAGGAGCAAATTCCTAAGCTGCACCAATTTTGCTTTGACAAACTAGCAGAAGAGAAAAAAAAGGAAAAAAACCCACCCCAAAACTAACAGCTTCTCTAGAGGTGGTTAAGGGAGAGCTGCTTGCTTGGCAAATCACAGTTCTGACACTGAAATATATCAACTTGTCAGCTTTGACAAGAATCATTACTTAATTTTCCTAATTACAACTTTCAGCAGATTACAGTCAGACCCGTCATTGATTCAACCCTACACAGATAAATGCTGAATAGGCCTAGGAGGGAGAGTCATCCATCAGAAGTGACAAATCACCTCCTCCCTCCCTTTCTGTATGCAAACCCTCCCATTTGAACTGTGTATCGCCCAAGTTAGAAAGATGTATTTGGACACAGTGTTGGTATTTTTTAAATTTACTAAATGCTAGAAAATACAGGTATTCGACAAGGTTTGAAATCAATTTTGAAGCAGTTAAAGGGACTTCCAGCATTTCCTGAAACTTAACCCAGGCAACATATTAAAGAAATTAATCTACCATAAAGATTGAGATTTGCGTGTTGGCATACAGTCTGAAGATTCCTTCTTAACAAAGTTAAGTGAGCTTCTAAGCTCTACTATTGAAATGCTGCAAATATACTAGAAATTAATTCAAGATGGAAAAGATTAAAGTGGCACTCTATCTGCTTCAACATGCAACCTATGGCATCTATGTCATTTACAGCAGTTGCTTTTAAACATCTATTCTCTTACAGAGAAAGCATTGTATCTGAGCATGGCTAATCAAAAGCAACTCTTTTCAGAGGAAATCAGGGCATGAACTTTGTTTGGCTAGATTAAGTCCTTTGGCCTGCATCTGGAGTGGATGGGAGAGAAGCGCTTGTTTCTTTTCCCTAGGTCAGGAGTTTTTTCCTCTCCCTGTTGCAGTTGCTAGGCAGCCTGCAAAATGTCAGGATGTGAAACCTCGCATTTCTTTATGCACTGTGTACCCCGATGAAGCACAGCAAGTGGAAAAAAGAGAACTTCAGTTTCTGTCCTAAAAAGATCACTCTCTCCATCCACAATGCCACAACGATGCAAAAACTGCAGATATCTGCACATGTGCTAAACTTACTGCAGAACTGGAGTCAAAAGATTGGACACAGAGAAGCCAGGACAATGCTCAGATATCCCAAAGCAAAGGGAACATGTGATTGGTTTTAATCACGTAATAAACTCACTGCTCAGGTACCTCCTAAAAGACTTTTCCTCCCTCCCATCATCCCTTTTCCTAAAGAGGACCTCAATGAAGAAGCAGCAGCAGTCTTTTGGAAGGGCAATCGGTTTTGTGCTGTTCCACTCCCCATGTCATCAGCATTCACGATGGCCAGAGAGAGCTGTGTCTGGATTTATAAAAACCATAGGTATACCCATACTGTAGCCCATAGGATACAGCAGAAAATAGTTAGGCTATGCAGGAATCCAGCAACCCATCCAAAATGTGCCCAGCCTAATTTCTCTCTGGAGGAACGTAATGTTATTGTGGGTAGGCTGCCTGTGCTATGTTCTCTATATCCCTTTGGGAATCAATATGCCCAAAAGTGTTGATGGAAGGAGACAGACAATAATTTCTTCAATGCTTTCCAAATGTGCTACAGTGAGGTTCTCCCTCATACCAGGCAGCTGAGTTCACCAAAACTGTCTTTAAAAGCAGCATACAGGAAGCCATTGTCAGGAATATATAAGAATCTGACTTCCAAATTCAGGTAAATGCATCTGGAGCTCTCAATCTCCAGCAACCACTAACACAGTACAAATTACTGCTTTACTAGAAACACATAATAACCCCAAAAGGAATTTTCCATTTCAAGTTTCTGGAAGATGAGAGAAAACAAGTTCTGTTCTTAAGAGGATAAACTAAATGACAATCACAGTTGAAGAAATGGAGAAGGACCTGTAATTATGCCTACCTTGCCATTGCTATGCCAACAACACAACCTCCAACTATAGACCAAAATCCAATCCAGCCTGCATCCACCTGACAGGAAAAAAAAAAACAAAACATAGAGAAATGTATTAAAGCTGAGAAAATAAGACGATGTTACTTTAAAAACAAACGTGCAAGAGCTCCAGACTGCTACCAACAGCTCTCTATAATAATCTGAAGTGCAGGGTTTTTCCTAGGAAAGGAAATAAATTCACTACAAGAAAGTATGACTAAGTAGTCTATGCCCTAAATGTGACCTCTCTTTATGGAATCTGAGTAATGTCCTCTGTTTTTTTATAATACTCTATCAAAAGCTTAGAAATCATCTTCTCCCCACTTCATCTTTTCCACCAAGCATACATTATTTTCTTTCACTGGAGATGCAGCAGCCAACAATACTCTCATTTGTTTACCTACCTCTTCCTTCTTGTCAAAAGGTGTGTACAGTTCTGAAAACACTCACCACTGACGGAGAGCGAGCAGAGAGAATTGTGACAGGATGCCAAAACTACGGTCCATTTTGTTTAAAATTTCAGGGAGTTAAGTGGTCCATATATATTAGTAGAATGTTAAACATAAAAATCTGATAAAACTGCATGCTAGTGCAAAATAAAAACATGCCACTTACAAAATAGCTGCTGATTATCAGCCAGGAGATACTTACCTGGCTTACATGAATGGGTGTTAATATCAAATCCAGAACACCAGACCAGCCAGAGAAAACACCCAGTGGTATTGCATAGGCTAAAGCAATCATCAAGAATCGGAAATTGCTGTGAAGAGAAAACATTGCCATTACCTTCAGCTTATATTAAAAACTGCACCAAGATTAGCTAGGAGAGTAAATCACACCCTTGAATCTATCTTCTGCCCATCAAGAAAAACAGCAAAGGTCTGAAGGAGGAGTGAGCCAGGGAAAACGAGAAAGGTATCCAGCTGTATCACTGAATTTCTAGTGGCTGGTATGTTACCGCCTTAGCGCTGTGGTAATAGAAAAAACCAATCTCTCCACATAGCTCAAAGACTTCTGTAACATCCTGGGCTCATATGTTTCTCATTTCTGCAAGCAATTCTTCCATGCATTGGCATGGGCAACCTACTTAGCCTAAGTCTATGCCAGGAATAATAAACACTAATTTAAAAGATGAAAAGCTTATTTCAAAAATAAAATCAGAGATTCATCCCTCTTGAAGTGTACTTAAAAAAACTGAAAAAAACCCCCAAACCTGTTTTACTTCTCTTTATTTTGGTGAAAGGCAAGGAAAGCTCTGGAACTGAAACAGATAAAGTTGCAAGTGTGGAAAATTTTGACAATTTGAACTGGCAAAAGCCAGAGACAGATATAATACTCTAAATAGTCAAAATGTTTGCTTTTTCCCCCCAATTAAAGTCATTCAACCTTCAGTGAAGGTGAAACAGTCAAAGCTGTATCATCATCTTCAATGTATAAAGCTAAACAGGAATTTAACCAACAATTTTCCCCACTCACCGTAACTGAAAGCAAATGTGAAATCCTTGCTAAGAGACATCCAAGTTTTCCTCAAAAATGTTTCAAATGGGAAAGAAAATATATTTTGAAATCTGAAACAGTGATATTTTAAAGTGAAGAGATTTTATAGTGATTCCAAGGTCAGTTATCCCATGGGATATCTGTGTAACCCCAAACTCCCTCCGGTCCCAAACAATTTACATAAAATTGATCCTGATCAGGACGAGTTCCTTGGCATGCAGTGGCAATTTGATAGCACACAGTTATGAAAGCCAAGAGGGAAAGGGAGATTCAATTACTCTCCAAAACATTTGTACGTTTGCAGCTTATGCTGCTTTACTCCCTTAGATGCTCCACACATAACACACCAGCCAGTGCTTTTTGCACTGTTCTTTTTCACACATCCTCTTTTTGAATGACACATTTCCATCCCATGAACATATCCTCCACTTCCAATATCATTCGTGTCAGATTTATTTTTTAATGCAGAGAAAAACAACTCTCAAACTTTCAGCTCTTCTACATGTTGCTTACATGTCGCTGCTACTTCCTGACAACCTTTTCTTCTTTCTTAAGAATGCCATACTTTTATCCTAGTCTATCTTGTTTCACCTTAGCATCTGATGCAATTTAATACTATCCATGTGAAAGCCAATTCAACATCGGTAGAATAAAATAACAAGGAATTTTGCATGGACATTATAGAGCCGTATTGTAGACTGCTGAAAGGGAACAAGTCTGAATGCAGTGTTCCGAAATAACACTTGCCGAATATTCAAAATCTTTGGCTACCTGGAGCTCAACTTCATTAAAGAGCTGCTTTTGAGGGAGAACTTTGTCCTTTACTTGACCAGAATTTCTTACGGTGTCTTTGCTTTCTGTAACTCAAGCAACAAGACAGACTGTGATGTGGGACAGCTGCTCTGTGCCACATCCAACTCCTAGTACCAGTACTAGAGTAACAGCTCTGCAGGATGACGATCTCCAGGGACAGAGCCTGCTCCCCTGCCAAGTCTCCACAACAAGGACGGTGACCAGTAGAAAGGGAGCCTGGCAGTGACAGACACCGATCACCAGGTGTCATTCTGCCCCCTTGCCCAGCAATACCTCGTGCTGGCTAAAGCCATTCAAAACACACATCTTCAGTAGCAGCTCCACTCTTCATGGCTCCAGTCACTCGTGCACAGCTTTTGCAATTTTGCAATTGCTCCACTGAAAGTAGAAAAATGTGCTGTCTGTCACACCATCAGCTGTTGAACCCACACTGTTTTCCATCCTATCAGCAATGACAGGATAGCAGCGTTAGCCTCTCTGTTAAACCATTCTGCTGGAATATGAATTGATTTTTTCTTCTGTTTTTTTCAGAAACCTAACGCCACTAGAATCTGTAAGACAGGCTGGTTCAGAGGGGAGCCCCATCAAAGTCAGGCATCATTTTCAGAGAAACTTTGACAGTGCCTATTAACATCATGCACATTCTGAGCAGTTTCCATTACTGGATGGTGATGTTGATGAAAGTGTCATTAAAGCAATAATGATGCATAAAACCCCGATACAAAATTTCAAAATTGCTTACACAGTCCCTAGAAAATATAAAAGCCATGTAACTGGCTAAAAGTATCTTACTACTTCAAAAGAAAAATCACATCAAGTTTTTTTAATGCAGGTTTTATGACGTATCAGCCGTTCACTTGTATTAGGATCTTTCCCCATTGAAGTTTGTGGAATATTCTGAACTGGGGAAACAAAAACAAGTCATATTTGCTTCACCCCTGAAACTGAGATAGGGCACCATACTTTCTCTAATGGAAATTCAAACTACGCTTGTCACAGTGTGTGATAGACTGTTAAAAGATCTGGGCTTAGCTCCCAAAGCATGACCAATCTGTCGTCTCCCACTGCAGGATGACAGAGTTGGTATCAGGAGATAATCAGACATCAACTAACTGTTACAATCTGTCAGAAGGAGGTACCCTCCAAATCAGAAGGAAGAATCAAGTTCCTAAAATGTCCCCCAAAAAGGCCTACAGGGGATGGTTGACCTCTGTTGATGGTATAATAACTCTGCAAGTAGCAGCTCATGTAGATGATTGCCCAAGGAACTGGAGGCACGAAGGAGTGTGGGAGTTGCAAGGATGTGATAGATCCCTTTGGTGTCCAAGGGAAAAAGGTCAGTGACTTCAGTGGTCAAGTTATGCTATGTTGCTTTATTCTGAAGTAATAAAACTGTAGCCTGGCAAAGACAACAGGGAAATGATGAACATCTCAGTTCTCATGAGTCTACCTGGTACATAGCTGCGTCAGCCCACCAGCTCACACACATCCTAAATGCCTTACACACAGTTCTTACACCAGAGGCCAAGTCTACAATAAAGGGAAATCATGATTTCCTGGTACTCGTATGCTGGTTACCTTCAGTCTATACCAAGTCAAAAGAAAGGCTCTCTGAGTCAAGATGAAGCCTAGATTAGGCAGGCAACAGAGTTTAGAAGCCTAATGAACCAGATGATGGATTTCTCTTGAAGCATGGCAGATACTACTTTCTTTTATAAAACTCCCTTGCATGACAGATTGTTACTGAACAGCTCCCCAAGATAAGTGTGTTTAATGATGAACTGTTGATTGTTTCATGTACAGAGGAATGAAGAAGTTCCTTTGATAAAGGGCAGCATGGAAGAATGCATAACAACCAGAGGGAAGAGAGATGTAATTATATACCTCTCCACATTTTAAGCCTTCTTGGTTCATGGAGACACTGTAAACTATACTCATTATTTAAGAGTTCACTTTGTTTTCTTAAGTTTCATTGGTTATTGTTAACAGTAAGACAGCTTTGCTGTTTACATCCTGACCTTACCAGTATCTCAGGTCCACTGTTTACAACACTTTGAACATGGAATCTAATGGTTATAAAACTCCCAAATGGAGCACTGTCAACTGAAATTTTATATTTCACCTGCGGTGCCAGGTGCTGTTTGGATTTCTGTTCAACAGCAACATTTTTACAACACAGCCCTCAGGCAGGGTCTAACTGCACATCAGCTTGGGTGCAGAACAGCATTATTGTGTGTGCTAAGTGTCCTTAAGGGAACTGCTATTTTTTAATACCCTGAATAGGTCACTTTGCAGACTAACCAGCCAGCTGTACTCACACCTCCTGAGTGCCAGACTGCTCCAGGATGAACACACAGGATTAAGCATCTTGCCAACTATTTTCTCCCCCAAACAAACAAAAAAGAAACTCCTCCAAAAACAAAAGAAAACCCAGTGACAACAAAGGATGAGTTGTTTTTGCTGCTTCTAAATACATTTATTGAAAGTACAGCCCACAATAGGTCTGTAGTAACTAAATGTCTCGAGCTCCACAATTATCAAGCTTCAAGCATCCCTTTATATGCAGATTCAGCTCCTATCATTACATCACTCAACAAACAATTACAGCAAGAGTCAGAAGCTTCCCAGTGAAGTCAGTCATATTCCGTACCAGGGGAGCAGCTCTTCTCTGCCCCAGAAAGTTCCTCTGTGCAGTATCATCTACAGGCCATGGGCCTTCACAATTATTCAGTTGCTTTAGCTGTTCTTCTGATCATATTTCCATTACACAAGATGCTGTACAAACACTGGGGGAAAGTAGGATTGTGTCTTACCAAAAGAACTCAAGTGGGAGAAGCTGTAAAACAGTTACTTTCTTTATAATCTTTTTTTTTAACCTAAAAATTCAAAGGAAGCTAGCTCACCTTTGTGCCTATCCAGAAGCACATCAGGAGACATTTTTCCTATTTCCATTTCATATTTTAATGTACAATTAATGAGATTTAATAGATCATATAATAGTTTTATTCATTACTTCCATTGCTGAATGAAAGCAACTGAAAAATCCTTCAAAAGACAAGTAAACCCCAAATTCATTCCAATACAATAAGCACAGAAGAAAGTAACTTAGAAGTTAGTTTTGCCCAGTGTTGTTCACTGTTTTCTCACTGCTCACTTTTAACAATCTTGTATAACCTGATGTAACAGAAGCATTGCATAAGAAAAGCCATGCTAACAGGATGCCTAAAGCACTGCTGCTGCTGAAGGACTGGCATGAAGATTGGAGATATACACAGTGGTTTAAAATTTAATGTCCGCTCTTTAGCAGTTAGCATCCTTTTATGTCTTGACATTAATATTTAATTTTATTTTGTTTAAAAGCACTAAAAACCAACTTGTTTGCTCAATGAGAAGATTAAAGCACACTTGTTTTTATTTACTTAGGCACTGATCTGCTTTGAAGTGGAAACACAATGAGGTCCTACCTTAAGAGTCTGCAAAAACTTCTCCTGTAGCTGAGCCGCTGGCTCGCTGCAGCCACGCTGGGGGGGAATGGAGGGCGTGAGGGGAAGTAGGCCAACGCTGCAGAAAATATCAGGGAAACCATTCCAAATTCTAAACAAGAGGGCAAAGAAAAACAAAACCAAGAACAGATGTTAGAATTGAAAGACTTATTTCACTGCAGTGCTGTTATCAGCCAGCCTCTGAGACATAAATCCCACCACAAGTGCTTGACTGCTCCTGACAACAGAATTTTGTAACTTGAAAGAGAAATTTCTTTCTCCTTCCCTAAACAAGATTGCAAATTGAGATGGAGAATCAATGAAACTGGCAGTCCATTCCAGTGATAGGTGCTGCAGAGAACCAGGCTCACACACAGGGAACTCAGTGAAGCAAAAGAATAGCCTTTGCTTTTTCTCTTCAGAGAGAACTGCAGTATGAGGATTTGGCCACGTTTCCTTGAGATGGAAGTAACTCAGTGCAGGTAACAGCATGCTAGAGACTTTAAACAGATGGGCCTGGGGAGGCCCCAGGGCATGGAATAACAATTATTCATTGCACAAGATGATGAAGGCAAACAAAAGGTCAAGCAAGGCAGCAGTTCCAACACAAACACTACTACATGGCAACAGAATATAAAGAGCAAAGTGCAGAAGCAGCCATGGCTCATGAATAGAAGAAATACAGGTAAGAGGGGGAAAAAAAGAAAGAATACAGCTGTTTGTGGATGCTCTGCTTGTTTAGCAGCAGCCATTCCAAACCTTTGAAAAATTTCATAGCAGAAGTTTGGACCTGAGCTTGAAAAGTGATGAGCACTTCACAGAAAATTTTAAGTCCCATGAGCAGACATTCTGAAGAGAAACAACTCTACCCACAGTCAGTCTAATTAATTTGTTTTACAGGTCTTTTACAATGGCTAGTGGGAAGATTGTTCTCCACAATCCTCAATTCTGGTATTTCTCCTATCCCCTTTGAAAACAAGATTTTTTGCTGCTAGAGAGAAAAATGTATAGCTGAAGTGTGTTATCTTAAAAGATCTTGTGATCTTATAACAAAGAAGTGCTCACTGACACCACAAATAAATTCCAGCGGAGCTGGATACTCAATTGCCTTAATTTTCTTTTTTTTCTTCTCTTTAAAATAAATCAATATGAACATGGCACTTTGCCAGGTCTTCTGCTAAACTAGAAGAAAATAAATTCAGGAAACTGAAAAGTAAATAACACTCAGAGTCTAAATGGATCAGCTGGAGATGGAGAAGGGAAATGAATGCTACTATTTGGCATATGGGAAAAAAGGCATATCAGGATGCTGACAATGCCATTTTTCATGATTGAAATACTAAAGGACTCATTTTTAATTACGTGGTGTCTCTTTTCCTGCTGTGGTGTAACTGCATGTTTCGAGGGCAAGGGCACTTTAACTAGATCTTCTCACTCCTCTGTTCTCCAGAAAATAAGATTAATTTCTATCTTTGTGCATTGCTTTGGAAACTATGAGCAGTGAATAAAGAACTGGCTATAACTGATCATTCCAAACCTAAGTAAGGGATGAGATGCTCTGTCACTACAGGATGATACTACACAGCTCTTTAGTAAAAGATGTTTGTCTCTCTCCTGCCTCTAGTCTACATACACGCTTATAGGCATACATCTGTACATGCATACACACATTTTAATCACATATTAAGAGTGCAGCCAGGTATATAGCCAATCAAGAATGTGATCACACAATCCCATAAATTTTGTCCAAGGTACTCATTATTTAACTTTGCTGTACTGCAATGCTATAAGGGGAAAGGGCCATGTTTTCTAATGAAGAATGTAAACCACATCGATAATTTTTTTAAGTCATAGAAATATTTCATAACAGGTACCCATCTGGGGCCTCATCTATGCACTGCTTCAGGATTTCTGCCAGTCAAATTGCTAAAATATTTGCCTAGATAGCTGTGCTCTCATGCACAAAAGTGCAGAATTCACTTTGGAAATGAAAGCATCTCCCTCTGTTGAAGAATATGAGATTTAGTGCCATCTTAGCTTTGTATATAATACTTACACCTCTATCAAAAGTCCAGGTACTGCCAAACACATCTGAATTCTTACATATTGAAATCCTTCCTCAATAGGAAACCCACACCCTTACCTCCATCACTTACTTTACCAGACTAGAGGAAGAGGAATACAATCTAAAACTTTTCCTGGGCAGGTAAGTAAAAGTAAGCAAAATCAAGAAGGTAAGAAATAGGTCAACGCTGAGAGCGAGAGAGCTGCAGTCACAAGAGAGGGTCTTCTTCACGAGCTACCAGCTTCTCAACAGTGCAATGGATGCTCTCAAACACAGCAAAGCACACGGAATGGGGCAACTGATAAATTAGTGTGCAGAGGCACAGATGTACATATTCGTGTGCTTGTTGAGGAGCGAAACTGGAATGCTTCACAAAAGCTGGGTACCACACCACAATGACTTATGACTTGAGAGATGCCTGCATCTTAGCCTAGGAAGCAGGCACCCTGATGCTTGTATGAACCCCAAACAGACGGACAGACAGACAGACAGACAGATAGAAAGAAAGAAAGAAAGAAGAAAAAAAAAACAGAAAAAAAAGAAAAAAAGAGGTTTACAGAGCCACAAGCTTCCTTGATAACAAAGCATTTTTCCTTCAGACAGGCTACTCATAGCACAAAAACCTACCCAATCCCAGAAACCCTCCTCTCCACCGTATTCTGTGGGAACATTCTGGGGGCATGAGGGCCCCTTACCCACACACACCATTTTTTTTTTTTAACCAAAAAATGATTTTACACTAATATTTATGAAAGCACAAGGCTAAAAGCTCTGGCCGCAGTCCAGAATAATTCATGCTTCCTTATGCGACTCAGGTAATACAATTCAATCCTGATTTGCTACATCTGTACTACTTGAGCTGTGAACCAGAATGTGCAGCGGCACAGATGACACAGAAAGAGGCTGTGGCAATTCAGCTGAGCTCTTAGTCCATGTTTGAGACACAGGAACAGCAATTTATTAAAACATAGAAGAGACTGGAGTTAACAGATCAATTTCAGAATGGGTTTATAAGCAATTGCTTTGTAATCATGTTTGAGCTTAAGTCCTTGGAAAATTTGCACACGCCTGGCACACTACTGATCCCAAGTTAACAATTCACATCATTACCGTCTTTCAGAAAACATCATCTAACTTTTGGAGGCTGCTTATTTAACACTAGTTCACACAAAAGCAAGAAACTCATTAGAAATGCAGAGTGCTTACCCTGTGAAACTGGTTTTCCCATAGTATCTGAAAGGACAAGTCATACCCAACCTGACCACACTTGCTGAAGAAGTGGGAAGTGGGACATTTGAGTCCAGCTCCTTGTCCTTCTACATTCTGCAAAACCTTTACTACTGATCTTTGAAGTCAGTTTGAGCCTAGTGTTCTGCCCAGCTGTTTAAGGGCACAAATACTACCCTACCACACCTAGCAGGTATTTTTTGTCCCACAGGTGAACAGAACTCTTTGTTCACTATCACCCACCATGACACCATGAGACTTTCCATCTCTGGAGCCCACAGGACACAAGAGAGCACAGGGAAGCAGTCAGCAGGGACCTTGTGCCTTCAACCCTCCAGGGAAATAGGGCTGAGGTGAGACAGAACAAATCCCATGAGGGAGTCAAAGCAAATTCCTCTTTGACAATTCTTTGCAATTTTAAACAGTTGGAGGTTTTCCATCATCACTGTGATTCACTGCAGGCCAGCAATATTCACAAAGCAGCCCTCTGTCATTGTCTGAACAGCTACAGGGTTTGCAGCTCCTCAAAAGACATATCCCATAGGACACAAACACCAGCACAAAGAAACCATCTCTGTTCAAAGCACTTTCAAATATTAAATGAGAAATACAGATGCCTCACAAAACACAATTCCTAGGAAAATAAAGAGCTGCTGTGGATCATTGCAAGATCATCACTTGATGGGACCAGTGATCCCAAACAGGTCTACAAGGGTTTTCCCACACCCTTGCCAGCTCAGAAAGGTAGAAACAGCCATGCTGAGACTTGGGGCAGCCAAGACTTAAGCCTTGGTGGCAAAATCCATCCCTGTTTCTGAGGAAAATGCTTAGAAAAGCTTCCCAAAAAGAGAACAGAAGAGAACAGGAATCTAATGCACTGCTGAAAACAACATTTCTAGTGCTACCAGACTCACAACAGTGGTTTCAAGCACAGCGTGGCACTTCCTTAGGCAGATGAATTCTTCCCTCTCCATGGAAATCTGCAGAGGGAGAGCTAAAGCCCTTCTCTAATTGCTAGAGTTTTCCTCCCCTTATCTACTGCTCCTCAGGACAAAACCTGACTTGATTTCATTTTTCCTTCTTTCCCACTAGCCATTTTCATCTGCCACGAGATTTTCAGAGCCTAACACCATATTTACTTGTGAAAAAGGCTTAGCCAAACCTGAATTTCTTTGTTGTTCCATTTGAGTCCAGTAAAAAGTAGGTTACTCAAAAATACTTGCTGAAGTAATGATTCAAATTCTATTACATTTTATTTAAAACAAACATTAAAGTGGCCCTCACCCAACAGGAATATTAACTTGACAACTTTCCATAAGAATAATGTCCAGGAATAAATGATCACAAACAGTTAACTCAATTCCCTAAACCTGCATATAAACTACACAGTATATATACCTTAGGACTTCTGGAACACTTAGGACTAACTCCTGGCTGAATTTCAGAGGATGCAATTATAAGAGGGGGTAAACCCTATCAGATGTGCAACTCTTAATGCTGTACCAAGTTATATCCACTAAAAATCAGAATGTAGACACTTAAAGCACTTAACCAATTCTGTTTCCTTAAAGTCTGCTGCTAATGTTTTTAAGTGACAGGAAGAGGCAGAGAAGCTACTGCAATAAAAAGTGCAAGGACATAAAATCCAAGTTTTGCCAGGTGAATTGTATATCAGGGCTTTTTCCACTAAACTGTTGTCACTTCATTGAAATTGCTCACCAGTAAGAATTACATGGTTTTAGTTAAAAACAAAATCTCTTGTGTTTTAATTTCAGTGTTAGATTCTGAAATACTAATAATCTAATCACATTTGAAAGGCATGTGCAGGTCATAAATTAAGGCTCAGTTAATGCAGAAATGTATTTAATGCTAAAAGACTACTGGATTTCCATCCTTACAGAAACAGCAGAAGAAATCCACCTTGTCATGGAAACATATTTTTAATGAAAATTCAATAAGCAAAAACCAGTTTGGAAGCTCAGGGAAGCTGTAAGAAGACATTTCTCCCAAGATCAGTCGATACAAACAACTGAATTACTTCCTTTGGAGTCAGTCTGTACAAAAGGCTATTTTAAAACCTTTCCTACACAAAAGGAAAAAAATAAGCCTCCTTGACTTCATTATTTTCCCTTAGCCAGACAGCAGATCCTGTGCAATCCGGCCACTAGAGGGTAGTGGTTCTCAAGCACCAAGCACACACAAAAGAATGTACATTTTCTGGTTTTAAGTGCTGGGGTTGACCCACACCTGCATAGAGCACGGCCTCGATGCGGTCCTTGATGTGCTGGGTGTTGCTCTGTGACACCAGGTGAGCTGTGCCGTTGGGCGGTGGCACCACCAGGGGCCCCACCAGGAAGGCGGCAGCAGAGCCCAGGTAGTTGAGCAGCGAGGCGATGGCCGTGGCCGTGGCGCGCTCGTCCGGAGAAAACCAGGTGGTGGAAAGGAACGGAGCCGCGTTCATCACCGTGGGCCCCGCCAAGCCGTTCAACAGCTGCCCTCCGTGAATCAGCCTGAAAGACAGAACAGACCACGGCCAGTTGGGTGACAATTGCTTGCTGGGTTTTTTTAATTGGAAAGGCATGTGAGATATCGAGTGCTGGAGACGGAGCTACTGCACAAAGAAATGGAAGTCCTGTGCAAAAGAAGGATATTCTGTACAGTAAAAGAAGCCAAATTAGATTGATTTAAAGAATCCGGAGTTACTCTGATCTCATTACCTCATATAAATGGGGAAGCAAATGTTCTCTTCAAAGCAGAAAAGGAAAAGGGAATAAAAGGGCCTTTCTTTGCAGCATAAAAGGTATCATGACAGGATATAAAAGTAGAAAAGGTGCAGTAGCAGAAAAGCTTTAAATTACAAACATTGTAAACCTGACCCTCCTGCCTGCATAAATTCCAACGAAGATTTAAATTAGCTATGGCAGATCCAAAATTGAAACACTTCAGCAAAATACTCTGCATATTTTTTCACTGCATTATTTATTTTTATTTACACACACAGATGAGCTCTATGTGCCTACAGATGAGAAGGCTGGGCTGTTAGGGTTTCCAAGAGAGTCGTCTTCTCCAGCAATCTGGCCATTCTCAACATACTGCTGAAACAGCCAAGTAAATCCAGATTTTTCTCGTGTTTCACACTCATTGGGATTTAACAGATAAGGCTGGTGACAGAACAGAGATAGTACTTCCAAGCAGTGAAGTCTCTGCAAAGTTTGGCTTAATAATAGTACAATGAACAAATACAGAGAAGACTTTTTGAAGGCTCTCCTACATGTGGAATTCAGTCAGAAATCTTCCACTTTGACTTTTCCAAAAAGTAATCAGCCATGGAAGGCAAAACTATTTTGAAATTTATATAAAAACTTCATGTCTAAAAAACATCTAGAGAATCACATGAGATAGTGCAACCCTCCAAAGTAAATCTATTCATTGTGCAATAAAGTGGTGGCAGATGATATTTTCAAATGGGTGGTGTTTTTCTAACCATAGCAGGAACTCAGTGTTATTGCTGCAAGACTTGAGTTGTGAGACATAAAAAGCTATGGCCTGAAAATGGGGAAACATAAGCCAGCATTTAGGCAGTGTTCCAAGACACAAATGGCTGAATAACATACATACAGTGTAGTAGGAGTTTTTTAAAGCACACAAAGGAACGAAATACGCAAAAGAAATGCCTGCAGACTCTTTATCAAATTAACAAGATAGATTGCAATAGATGGAATAGATGCTACTGATTCTCAGTGGATTGGAAATTAAAATTTTTAAACAAAATTTGTAAAAAATATACAAGAAAAAAGAAGTGCTATATCACCCGAAAGAAACACTTTCTGAGCTGGGACAGAAATAATACCCACTTTTACTTATAAGCATTTCAATGTTTTGGTGTTTTTTGGGGTTTTTTTTTAATGCTGACATAGAAAGTACAGATTTCATTACTGGTGTTGATGATGTGCTACAGATGGATATCACCAAGGCATGGTCAGGCTTTTTCAATGCTTGTTAAACTGTCACATACACTAAACCAAAATGAAATAGTTTTAAATAAATAAGAAGCACTATATAAACAATGCTCTGGTGTAGTTTTTTGGAGGACACATTACATCAATCACTTGTGGTTACTCTCCAGTGTACTCAGGACAAACCAAGGTATTCTTGTTCACTTTGGTATTTTCATTCTACCTATCTCACTACAGTAAGGTATTTTCAAACTTCTCCTAAAATGTTGCAGGGTATTTGCAGAGCTATGGCACATCCCCAGAAACAACTGCATTTCAGTAGCAAGTGAAGTAACTACTGCAACATATAATGATTTTATTTTAGTATTTCCTCCTGCTCCAAAGTGAATTTAACATTTAAATTGTGTTGTCATTGTATATTTGGAAATCTCTGTCACCACAAAATACTCTGTATAGCTTTGGGTGCCATACTACCACTTCTGTTCACTGACACCACTCTGGTATTATTGTTTTAGTTCTAGTATGCCTCCTCTGTAGTCATCCTAACAGCAAATAAAACTCAGTAAAATAAAAAAATGTACAGTAGTTCTGCAGCACCTGTGGTCCATGTAGGTACTTCATCTAATAGAAAAAGAAAAAATTTGTAAAAAAAACCTAAACAAACCACCAAACAACCCCCTCAGTTTATATATTGCGAAAATTACCCACACATATTCTTACCATGTACTTCAGATTTAGTCTATCAAACCCCATCATCTGAATAAAGCTCTATAACCAATCTCCATACTCAAAGGGAGCAACAAATGTTAATTTTACTTTGCATATCCTAAGGGAGAAAGTAGCACCATAATCCAGAATTTTAAGTCTATATTACCTTTCTGTCTTTGTTGTTTTGGGTTTGTTGTTTTTTGTTTTTTTTTTCCAAAGGGTGAGCTAATTTGCCCTCTCTCAAGTTGTCTTCTGTTGGTGTTTTCCTGGCTCCTCTCTCTCCAGCCTTGTCCTGGCTGGTGCACTCTGTTCCCACAGATTTGCCTTTCCATCTGCATTTTTGGCATTTACCAACCCTGACATTATCATCCAGGGTAGAGCACCTCTTATCTTCATATTGTTTAATTTCTCAAGTCTAACATATTTGAGTTAATAAACACAATTTTCAGACTAAATTGCCATCAATATACGGACTACTACCTCAAACATCTCTGCATATGATAACAGCCTAAACCCTATTTTATCTCTTTTTCAACACTGGCTTGAATTAAGCTACTTTTCCTGAGAAAAAGATTATTTGCATGGTTCTTCTGCACATCCTTAACTCATTTCCCCAGAGAGGTGGGGATGAGAGATTCAAAATGCAATTCACAGCATTTACTAAGCTGCTGCTCTGGGAGATGTATGTAGCAGCTGCTCCACCCGGCCGAGAAATACGAACACAACAGTATTGGTGGCTTCTTGCTGTTTGTTACAACATCTTATCAGCACTGCACTAGATTTTGGTCTCGCAGCCCCTGAGTCTCCTCTAGTACACCATCACTGCTAAAAATTGCTCCAAGACTAAGAGAGGTTTGTTTCTGTTACCCTGATTTTCTTCTTGTTTCTGCTACTGAAAAGGTGCAAAGAGGAGCTGCATCCTTCCCGTCACTATTCCAATTTCATTCTGCACAAGTTTTATCTTTCCTGAGGAAAGGGATGAAAAGATAACTTTAGCTCAGGTTCTTACCCAGATGGAAAAACAATTTTCAGTCTCATTAAACTATCAAGTGTAATGTTCATCTGTTATTTATCCAGGTCTGTTTTCAGATGTGTTATTTATCCAATCATCATTTAATTATTTTCATGTATCAAAAAGCAGAACGCTACTGAGGTCAAGTGACAGAAAATAACATGAGAAGGCTTTTTAATCACAATAATGAAAGAGAAAATTGGAAAAAAGTTACACTAGAAATTTCATCCTTGACTTACAAAATAATTGATGACTGTAACTTAAAGCAAAAGGAAGGAAGTAAACATCTATCTAAAATATTTTGTTTCTAACTGTCTCAGAAGTCAGGTCGGGACTCATTTTGATATGTCAAGGTTTTTGCAACCCTGACCTCTCTGGTAATGAATTTATGCTCTTCCAAACTTTTACCTTGCAATTGAACATGATCCTTTTATAAAAAATACCAAAAAGAATTATTAGAAATTATGTGAGATATCACATGCTAGAGCATCACAATAATGAGTAACTTAGACATATACATTATTTATCTATCCAAGAAAATACAGATACACACACACAAACACACACTTTTGTACAATATAAAGATCACTTTTGTTCCTGAACTGGCCTCTGAACTGCAAAAATATAGTACACAGGACAGTTCAAATACAGCAAGAGAAACTGGAGAAGAAAAACCCTTGTTGTACTATACTGTCACCCTTTTCCCAATATTTTATCATGTCACATTATAAATAATACAGTTTTCATCACTTCCCTGAGAAGACTTGATATTAATATCAGAAACGGACCTGGTTATACCTGCCTTATTCACTTCTTGCAGTCACTGTTGCAATATCCTAACAGGCAGCAACAAAGAAAACCATGTAAGACTGTAAATGCTGAAATTACAATATCACTGAGCAAACTGGGTATGGAAAAAGTGAGATTATACAGGAAAAAGGTTCTAGGGATTGATGATAATACTGTACAGTTAAGATGCAAAAGCAGTTCCATTTACAGTCAGCTTTATTTTTCTTTTTCTCCTTGTACGAGTTGAAACTTTGCATGCATGGTCACAGTCACATCAGGTACTGGATTTGTTAAGCTATTTAAAAGCTGTGTGTTACATAAATGCTTTTTCTAGGTAAAAAATCCAGACATTTAGTGTTCCTACCACTGTGTGTCTAATGCCTGGACTTAGGAGAATTTTAAATGAAAGAAAATGTCATTAGTTTCTGTACTTGGATGGGGGAAAAAAGGCAACAGTGGAGGGAGAACTACTTACTCAAAAAATTACTTTTAATACAACAGATTTAAAACCCACAACACTGAAATAAGTATCCAAAGCTCAGCTCTAAGATATGTTAAGTGAACTTGTTCTGGAAAGGCTAAGACTGGAGAAGTTAGATCAGTATTTTAACGGATTCATGGTGTACAAAAAGCATTTTCAACTTTTCTTTGGCAGACAGCACAGTGAAGAGCAGGGCTGTCAACCCCAGGGTGTTGCTCGGACTCTCTAAACACAATGACCCCAGCCAACTGGAAAATTCAATTCCTTTGCATCTTAGTAGGAAGTACAGCTCATTTCAAGAGCCCTGAGAAGACATAATTCTGGTGCAGGCTTTTTTTGTGAAACTTCTACCATGCTTTTCCCACTCGCTGCCATGAGAACTGACCACATAGTCACTTTTCAAACTTCTATGCAAATACAACAAAAATAAACTCTAATTCAGTTTTTCCAGTGATGGACAAAGTGTGAGGAGCAATGAAGTCACTGAGCGCGTATTCTGCAGGCAGTGCTACAGTGTGCCACTTACTACGGAAAAGTTCAGTACATAAACTGCTGATCCTAACAATTAACACAAAAAGCAATTCTGGATAAAGAAGTTAATGTTTTATAGAAATGGATGGCTAATATTTCTTTCACATGCCTGACAATTTCATTCACTGAAACAAGTGGTTTGTTCAACTCCTGCTAATTTGGAAGACAAATAGCTTTATGTAGTGATTAGCTCATTTTGGAAACTCCTGGAAGCAAATGAAAGAGACCCTTCCACTGGAGGACTTCAGAGAACTTTTGAAGTGCTATTGAATTTAGTGTCACTACATGGCAACAAAGCAAGCACATACCTCCTACTCCAGAGCGTCTATACTGACGTATGATGCAAGCTGCTTGCCCAGAAAAAGGCACATGAAAAGCCATGGAGTTACCCACATTATATATTAGGAGACTGACTATACCTCAGAGGGAACCAACATTAGTTTTGTCAAGAACCACTTCAGATTTTTCACAATCAAGCTAGTAGAGCTTTTTCTTTAAACTCACAAAAATAAATACAACAAAAGAACCTCCTAGTAAGTGGAACTTTTCCAGGCACTTTTAAGGCAAAGAGAATTAGGGAGGTCAAATTCATGCTTTGCAGCAATTCACTGCTACAGAGTATGGGGAGAACCAATGCAAATGATGTTTTGTTTATACCCCAAAGACAGCAAAGTAAGGCTGTATGTCTGGAAAAAGACTGGAAAGAAAAATACCTCTGGGTAAAGCAATGAATTAATCTATTAAAAATAACATTCTGATACATGAATTTCATGGAAATACACTTCCTTTCAATATTTTCATTAAATGATATATTTATACTACAAAGGCTTTCTGCTTTCTGGATATTCATGGATTGAGGCCATTAGCATCTTTTAGCCTGTTTTTGATGGATGCAACCACTGATATGTGGAATACTTTAAAGCTGGTTTTTCCCCCACCAGTAAGAAATATTATTACAAGCAGAAAGCCTGAGTCACTGTTTGGTACATTATCTCCAGCAATAGAGTGAAAAAGAAAAGGGAAAAACTCAGAAATGCACATTTAGCCATCAGGAATTAGGCTCATCTTTTACCCCTGTATGATCGATGGCCTCAGCACAGTCAGTCAGACCACTGTGGTGCAGCCTTCGAAGGGACCACAGCATCTCGTTCTCAGGCATCCCTGCCTCAGTCTCTTCTCCCACACTTAAAGAAAACAGCAAACACATTTACAGTGATCTGAAAGATAGTGAGTTTTGGAATTACATTTAAAGGATTGGAAAACCAGTTACTCCAAACCTTATCACTGAGAGCCTGCTGAGAGAAACAAGGATTTGCAAGGAGAGGAAGCAGCAGTCTCAGGCCAAGAGCCTGAGATGTCCATCAGACATCCTGACAGAGGAAGGGGATGAGGTGGGTGTACAGTGAGACCCCCTGGCACTGTGGTGACAAATTCCCTTGCATCCTCACACAGTGTTATTGTGCAGCCATCACACCTATCACAGAGCTGTGTGTGGGGGGTTCTTCACTTTATCCAGGGTTAAAGGATAAGGACACAAAGTCATAGCCGAGGGGATTTTTTATTATAACTTCTGTTTTCTTGTTTTTCTTTTACAACTAACCAACTCCACAAACTCATTACTAAAAGAAGAAATATTTAAAGCAACACTAACAGAAGACATGCTCATCAAATATGAACAGATCCAAAGTAAACAACATTGTAAACATGAAGTAGGCAACTACATTATGGGCTAACGAGGCAAAACACACTGAAAAAAGTTATCAGGGAAGTGCACCAGGACTGGCTGCTACTGGGGCTGCTGCAGGAGAAAGCTTATTAAGATTACGTAGTACAAAAGAGGCCCTAAGTAGGATTTTTTAGTAAAAAAGTAGGAGTTTACAGGAGATGCAGCAAATTAAGGAATGGGATAAACAAGACCTATTTAAATATTCCTGAATATTTTTTCTTAAGCAAGTGAAAGAGCAAGAGGGTGTTTTGATTATAACGCAGCAACTTCAATATAAATTCGATTAATACAAATTCTTTAAGGACAGAAATTAGCCAACATAATATGAGTCACAAACTAAGGCAAAGAGCTCAGTATGATTAAAAAATTAAAAGCATTCTACAGTTAAGGATACCACCTGCCATTATATGAGATGAAGCTAAATATCCAACAGAGAATATAAATTCTCTTCCAGCACAGAGTTACACTAGCTGAGGCCTTGTAAAAGTGCTGCCCACTAAACACTACTGCAGTACCAAGCCCTTTCTAAGTTTCTTTTAATGTACTCCAAGAATTTACACAGGGTCTGTAAATTGCTGATTGAGCAGCCACCCTGGTTGCTGGGGCAGGTGGATGACACTCACAGCACCATGGCCAAAGTCCAGCACAGGAGCAAAAGAAAAAGAGCATTTATGACCAGAACTGTCAAGTCATCTCCTTTTTCCACTAAGGCTGATCCAGCTGAAGGAGAAGCCAATTTGGCTGCCCCCGGAGTGGCGGCGCTGATTAGGAACTGCTGATGCATCACAGGACACGCGGCTTGAGCAGTGGCAGGTGGGATCACTGGGCAGCCAGAGGGATGCTCAATCACCCCCCACTACCATCAACAAATAGGCAAAGATGGAAAAAATTATCACCACTTAAGAACAACTCACAGGACCTGTCATCTAAAACAAATGCTTTGGAGAAGAGGTTAAAAATTAACCTCTGTATACAAGATGAAGCTAATGGAGGTAATAAAAACAAGATAAACTGTTAAGTTACAGGGGCATAAGAAGTAAGTATTCCCCATGTGAACCTACTCTTGAATGACTTGTTTCCTTTTTTCTCCACTTTCCTATTTTTCTGATGCCATGGATTAACCCAGCTCGGCCTTCCCCCAGCACTGCAGCACAAACCAGCACCAGGCAAGTGCTCAATCTTAATGTTTTCCCCCTCTGCTTGCTGAGCTACAGCACACAAACACGTATGTTTATTCATCTTTCCACTCCTAGACCCTCACTTTAGATTAAATCCTTTTTTCTTTTCTCTTCCCCAGTGAGGTAGGGAGCACAAAACACTCAGCACACTCTGTCTTTATTTCTTACAGGCTGATTTGTCTACTGTCCTCTCCTAACAGGCTCTTCTCATTTCCTAGAACACTTAATTCCTCTTCTCCACAGACACTCCAGTTTGGGTTGGTCAGGTTTTTTTGAGCACAGAAGTGTGTTCAGTATTACCAGGGAATATGAGAATCCTAGTATGTCTTTCCTTTACTGAAATTACCTCTTCCAAAGTACCCTTTTGCATTTTTCATGCGTAAGAATGGTGGCTTATGGCAGCCTTAGGATCAGAAAATAATGAGATGATCCCACCAATTCTTTAGGCTTTCAGGGACAGAAAAGGAGAAAATGTGGAATTATTAAAGGGTAAGTCTAAAAGAGTATAATACAAACTAGGTTGCAACTAGCTAATAGAACTAAAATGTACCAAAGATGTGCTAAGAGTGAATCTTCAAATACAGTAAAGCAAAGACTTCACAACAATATATCTAAAAGTCAGAGAAATATTCAAAATCCTAAGAACTGGTAATATTAACAAAAAGACCCATTTACAGGATCTACCAGCTATTGGTGTCTCCCATAAGCGACTGTGTAAACAATCACTCTGTTTCCACTGTAATTCTCTGTGCTATTTTGCTGGATTCCCAACAAACATTTTAATGGTACTTACTGCCAAGGAGCATCCTCTCACTGCCATGATTCAAGGTCCTCAATAACTACTTCTCTGTTGTGAAATCTAATGTGAAGGACAAACACTACCAGCCCACAGCGTAACGACTTCTAATAAATTGCGTAATTAATGTGTTCAATACAAATGACAAATTACGTTACATCCTTTACTTCCATGTCTTTAATTATCTTGTCTTTCAAAACATTTTAAGAAGTCTTACATCACACAATCAGTCGTAAAAGCCAAAGATTTATGGCTGTGGGCTGATTTCATAATTTTATTTCCTTCTTTTTTACACATTTCAGCTTATACAGCTTTTTGCCTAGATTTAAGACCTAAGATGTATGTAAATCTATTCCTAAACACAGAATACGAGGTAAATATGAAGCATTCTGTGGAGGGAAAAAAACAACTCAGATTTAGTCTATAAAAAATAGCCTCCCAGTAATGTTAATGTTCAGGATGAAGGAATCAAATCCTAAAAGAGTCCAATGAAAATATTTACTCAGTGACAAGCAGGTGTTAGAAAGGAAAGGACTGGACAAAATGCAGGCAAAAAGGCATTACTGATGTTCTTGTAACCTCCAAGGAAAGGAAGAAGATTGAGGACAGGTACAATTTGGTTACATCTTTTTTCCTTTATGTTCTCTATAATGTATATTAACCGTGAACTAAAAAAGTAGGTGTGGCAAATGAAGTTTTCTGAACATTTAGAAAGGAATAATAGTTTGGGGGTTTATTTTTACAAGTCAAATTTACTCTCACATATCTGGCACATTTGACAAACCCAGAAGCGCATGGTACGTAAGAAAAATTCTTTTTAATGTCCTTGTCTGTATGATAGACTCATTAACCTCACAGGTTACTGAGCTGGGGAGGAAAACAGGTAAAAGCATATGGGTACATGAGAGGGACTTTATTAGTCCATGTAAAGAATGGATCCTCCATCTGACATGCAAGTTCACACTTCAACATTTTCACCATGTACTGCCACTTCAGCCTGCACAGAATTTATGCAGTTGTGGCATGGATTTCCAGTATTACTTTAGGTCACACACTGGCAGAGAACAAAAATTCACCATAGAAAATTCACAGCTGCTTCAAGAGACACATTTTCCCTCATATGCATAGGCAACAAATGTACTGAAAAGAGAGGTTAAGGTCTTTGTTTAAAACATGACTCGGAGGACTGGAGATGGTCTTAGTCTGATATTACACAGTACAACCAAAAGAATAATTATAGACTAGAAAAGGGGTTAAGAATACACTTGGATATCACAGGTCTGTTTGAGATAAGGAGCATAAAGCAGCCAGGATTAAATGTCAGTCTTAACAGTGATTTCCTTATGTCTATGCTCTGATAGGTGGTGGGCTTTAGCAGCTCTCCTTAATATTAAATCACAAGAGCTTAGGGAGCAGAGACTGCTACAAAGTACAAAACCCCAACCTAAACTTACAAACCTCGTGAACAGTCTTATAATTTTATGTATATTAGCTCTGACAGAATTGTCCCATGGAAATCTTCAGCATATTCCCACAGATTACTCGCAGACTGAAGGAACACACTACAAAACACACAAAAGCACTTAAAGAAATTCCAGCTACACTGGCTTCTGAAATGTTTCCAATTAGCTTGCGTGTGATCTTGTCCCTGTGACAGGCTCTGTAACATTCAAATTGTTGCATTAACACACATACACATTCAGAAAAAGTGCATAATTTGGTGCTTAGCCAATTGTGGCTAATGCATTAAGCAATAATGCTCATCTCAAAAACATTATTTTATTTGGTATCACACTTCAGATAATGGATAAAATCTGGCCTTAACCCTTAGCCCACAAAACAATGCAAGTTACATGGCATAACATCACACAGTCTGCACAATTATTTACAAAGTGAAGAAACTTCACTGAAAACCATTCTTTTGCCTCACACAGTTGGCCATAATTAATTCTTGGTAGATTTTTAATCAAACTGTGTAAAAGATCAAGCTATTTCTTCATGTAGAGCTAAAATTCTTGAAATTTCTTTTTGGGCAGTAGGATAAGTAGGCAAATTTATCAGTTTCAGCTGGAGATGATACATATTTTCACAGCATGAATATATGAAATTATTAACCTTTTCCATCAGTATTCTGCTCATACTCTTTTTTTCCCTATATAGTTTTTAGTAAATTTTAACATCATGTTTTATACATCTCACTCATCAGACTCTATACAGTCCAAAGCCTTTCTTCTTCTAGTTAAAGAAGTTGTTCCTTTAATGTTTCTCCTTAGTTATGTATTTCATTGTTTTCCTAGGCCTGCTTTCTGCAGCTACACTGGAAAACCTTGTGTCAAGGTGATAAGAATTTGTGGAAACTCTCCTCTCCACTCCCCAAATGATACCTCACTTCTAAATCTCACTTGGGAATTTTCATCTTCTCAGGTATTTACAGTCTTCATCCTTGTTTTGGTAAAGCCTAGGGCAGCACATGTCTTCTGGTATACATCATAAATGAAAAGCTACCTAAAACACCACATTTCATTGCATTTAAGCAATCTGTCCCATTTAAAAGCTGTTGATATTTAACTCAAGACTGATAAGAATGAACAAACTGGATGTTGAGCACCCCTTGACATTCTAAGAAAATGTAAACCAAGGGTAAAATGAGGACAGCTCTTCCTGGCCACCCAAACAGCACATTTTCCTCAAAAGGGTCACTGCGAAGGGTAGCACAATATAGTTAGTTCAGCCTGCCCTGCTCACAGAGTCCTTGAACACCCTGTCAAAATGGGCAACCAACATCAGGAGTACCTTGAGTGCTTCCTTATATGCTCACTAAGCACCTAAGAACTGAAATTGCATCCCCCCTACCTGACACACTGCTCTTAGCTTACTTATCAGGGCTAGTTTTACAATTAATGTGTTTTTAAACATTTTACACATTGGGGGAGGGGGGGGGGGGGGAGGGGGAGGGAAAAAAAAA
>WEKY01060600.1:120459-140786 GCA_013390045.1 Picathartes gymnocephalus | reverse complement strand
CCAAACCAACAAACAACAACAAAACAAACAAACAAAAAAAACCCCCAAATAACTTGCTGAAGTAATACTAGAACTGCTTGGTAGAATTCAAGCTGACTAGAATTCAAAGGGGAAAAAACCCAAGCCACATAAAACACTTTATTTGTAAGATTCTTTCTTAGTGTTTACATATTATGCAAGCATAACTAGCAAAGAACCAGTGCTACTGCTTTTTTAAAGCAGCAGGAAAGTGTAGTAATGCCTGCGTACTCCCACCTCCTTTACACTAAGAGGCAAAAAAAGTTAAGCAGGCAACAAGTGATCCTTATTCCCTGGCTGTACAAAATGAGCACTACTGCTGCACTTACTGAGGATTCCTAGATTCAGGATATGTTGATGGAACAATTTAATTGTTTGGTTTGTGGTATTTTTAGGAAGGAATCTGTTTCTATCACAAATTCGTAAAGTGCGTGTGTACAGCAGACAATCATTTCACTGCAGAAAAAGTGTGAGGCTACTTTGGAACATGGACTGGAAGAGACTACATGAAAAAAGCCATTTTGCACAAATTCATCTGTCTCACGACATGATCCCATGCATTCAATATGAGAAAATGAACTAATTACTTCACATTTGCATACAAATTACTTATTTTTGGGGGTTGAGGTATGGCTCCCTGTGTGATCTTGGGCCAGTTTCTAAACCTCTCTAAATCTGGTTCCTTATCTGCAAAGCAGATTAATATTAGGTATGCAGGATGGGGTGAGATTAAATGAACTGAAGCTTGTAAAGGGCTTTCTGATCTTCAGATACCATCGAGAAGAACTAGAAAAATCCATTTAAGAAGCAAATAAGCATGTAAACCCATGGCCACACAACAAACATTTGGTATATCAACTTAATACAGAAAATTTGTGCTAACATTTCTTTGTAGTAGCAGCAAAAATTACATTAGCAGAAATAATAACATATGTATATTAAAAATAATTAATTCACTTACTTCTTCCTAATTTCTAGGTCTGAAACTGGAACACATCTCAGGCCAGCTCCCAATACCATGAGGGATGATGTTAGTAACACTGTTACCCTCAGACCTAAGATGAAAAAACAACAGTACTTTACAAGTTAAATCAATAATGTTGCAAAAGAAACATTGCTTAAATATATACATTTACATGCCGTCTCAGAGAAGTAACACATATTTCTTGCAAATCATAAGCACTTTGGTGCTGATATAAATTCCAGACACAGTATGAAATCCCCAACTTATTTTCTACACTGACATTCCAGAATTACAAAGGCTTACTCTTGGCATAGCAATGCACAATAGTGTACCCAAAATCTTTAGACATTCTTGAAAGTGAAAAGTGGTAAATAAAAGTATCATCAAAACGTACAATATTCCCTTTAGAAATAGAAGCATCGGGGAATATGCTCTACTGTGTTATCTGCAATGTATGCAGACGCAAAGGAAAATCTGGACTTGTTCATTCTTCTCTAACCACTTAATGAACACAGACACAGCACTGTTATTGTTTTCTTTCATAATGCAGATATGCATTTCATCCCAAAGAAACAACCATTTATTCAGGGGGAAAAAAATGCGAGTATTTTTTTGCAGTCCTTGCAATTAGGGCAGATTTTTGCTGCTCTCAGCTCAAATTGTCAGAGGTTGTAAATATTGTACATTAGAAAAAAGCCACAATTGACTGATTCCTTGAATATGTTTTTTTCCTCATGCGATTTTCAACTGAGAAGAGCTTAGATTAGAAATAACCTTATCTTTGTGCTGCAATTCCATTTGCCAGCAGTTTGTTTGCTGCTGCTAAGGTGTTTCCATCAGCAGCAGAGAGCAGTGACAGCTTGAGGGGCTTAAGCTCCAGAATCTTGCAAAACACCAAAGTCATAAACATGCACAATTAAAAACCACAGAGAGAGTCTGCATCTGTGAAGTTGTAAAATTTGAAACAATTTCACAGCAACAAATAGAAAATAAAGGGCTTTCATGTTTTTAATAGAATACAATAAAAAATATTCACAATTTTTGATGACAAACATGCAATATCGCTAACATTTAGCTAAAATCCAAAAAAAAGATGGTAAAAGAACCAATCCTATAAGTCACCCATCAAACAAACTACTTTAATTCTTTCTAAAACTGCCCATTTTCAGAGGAGTGCTACTTTTGTTAGTGACTCCTGTAATCAGTACAATTTAAGCAATAGTTGCATTAAATATTTTGTCTCCATGTATTTTACTAAAATGTAATTTGTCTGGGTGAGACATAATTTTGCTCATATTGTGACAGCTCTTAGTGAACCTCACTCATGGGTATACAACTCCTGGTGCTGGACACTGCACAAACCAAACCAAAGACAAGTTTCTCCCTCCATCAGCATAGCCCAAGACAACCCAAACAAAAATAAGTTAGTAAGTTAAGTTACAAGTTTTCTGAAATGGAAGAATTACTTCCTTTAGTAAAGCTGTCATTAACACAAGGAATGCCAGCTGCAGTGATGTGACTCCAAAGGACACCTCAACATCCCTAATACCCTGGAGAAGTATCATCAGCCAAAAATACTTCTTTCCTGGTAGGATTTCCCAATGCCTCCCCCCGACTTAGTTGCTTGACTTTGTGCACAACCAGCAAATGCTGCTGTTAAACTGGTTTTTCCAGTGTGTTCAGAGAGCCCTAAATAAATGCCCACTTAATATGGCTGCTCAAAACCTTCATGTTGCTATGTTTTCTGGGCCACCACAAGTCTTCATGCCACACTTAACTCCACATTATCATACTGCCTCTGCTGTGGGGGCAATTACTTGCATCTGGATTGCATACATGATGCTTTTGCCTCTTCTTCTTGAAATTAATCTTTGTTAGCACTGATTTTGTGTATAATGAAAATCTGTATGCAATAAGGATTGGAGTTTTATTGATGGAAAATTGAAATACAGTTTTAATTTTATCTGAAAAGCCTGAAAACCAAGGAAGTTTTAAATTAAATCTGCATTAAAATTTCCTTTAAAAAAACCCCAACATGCAGTTTGGTGAAAAATTAATTAGATGCTGAAGTTTGCCTCCAGCCCTAAATTTAGGCTTATCTTTAATGTCAACCTAACATGGCAGGTAATTTTAAAGTCAAATTATCTGTTAAAGCCTCACAATCGTGTATGCCTGAGCTCTCCATTCTTTGAAGTCCTAATCTTGAATATTATTTACTGTAATTTATCCCTTTTAAATGTTTTGATTGCACAGATTGTTCTTTGTCCTTTTTTTCTGTTTCCACCTTAACATGTAAACACAGCACTGAAAATTCCTTCAGTTAATGCTTCATGTTGAAAATGACGACACCAAAGTGAACAAAAGACTGTCAGACAATCAGCATATTAGACATTTTCTTTGCTAATCACACAATATCATTTTACCCTCCAAGCACCCTGTTATTTTGCTTTACATTTTAACTCTTTTTCATCTTTGTTAGAAGCCAGTCTTTTTATTTATTTCAGTATTTTTGTTTTGAATGCTGCAGTTGTCATTACACTGAATTTGACATCTTGTATTACTCTAAAAGGTGCACCCCAGAGTGCTTAAGATAGCAACCACGCATCATGGGGACTATAAACCAAAGTAACCAACCAAGCTTGAAAAACAGCCTGTGAACCTCGCAGAAAATTATGTCTCTACTTGAAAAGATCTAAGTAATTCACTCAACCAAGAGATTTTGTGTAGATGTAATTAACTTCATTAATTCTACCCTGTAAATGCAAGCAGTAATTGGAGGGAGGGAGGAGGGTACAGCTTCTTAAAATCCATCTTTCAGTTTCTATCCCTTTCTATTCGAGGTTTCTGACACACGGCTGGGAGGGGAAGAAACTCCTTTAAATGAGATTTTCTGCCGATGGGTGAATTTTTGTGTTCTTTAAACCTTGTCTCCTTAGCTGCTCATTCCCATCCTGCTCTTGCCAGAGGTTTCTGGACCCCACAGGTGGCAGTAGCTCTTGAGCAAACTGTGGCCTCATTCAGAACAACCAAACCTCATTGACAGCAACAGAAAAGTCCAAGCAAGTGGCAGAAATTGAGTCAGTAATAAAAAAGACGTATTAATTATCATTTATGGCTGTAACAGTCAATACTGTTCAACTGTTTAACCCTCCTGTGGCTCATAACACCATCTGCTTTATGACTTCAGCAGTCAATGCTGCATTTGCTGTTTCATATTTCTTTTCAAAACAACTGTCTCCAAACTCTAGCCACTATTACAGATTTAACAGATTCTCAAGCTACAATCCTCCACCACCCGCAGCCCAACACAGAGCACGAGCAGAACCCCACCATGCTGGAAGGTGGGGGCAGTGGCTGCCAGTGGCACCCAGCTGCTCTTCAGCTCCCTCGCAGCAACATCAAGCAAGAGCATTCAGGACGTGGGTGCTGATCCCCCAGAACTCCTTCAGCATGCCTTACTTTCAAGATGCTTTTCAAAGTATATGAAAGGAAAATGCATTCCCCCACCCCCCACATTACTGACTTGTAACCCAATGAGAGAATTATTATGCCCAGTTTAATAAGAAACTTAACAAAACATGCTGTTACCCTCACTCCAACAATTTATACATTAGAGTTTGTCATTCACAAGGAGAATGTGATTACCTCATTCCTGTGCATCCCCCACCTGAGCCCAGCATAGCAGCTCCCTCAGTTCCCCACTGCTCCTACAGAGCACTGCAAGCAGCCCCTTCTAGCTCAGAGCATCATTGGCAGACATTGTTTGAGTCTGGTTTCCCCCCTACAATCAAGCATTCATCCCAGGGGAAATCCCAGTTGGATGGGCAGAACAGACAAGTTTCCATCTTTCTCCTTTTTTTTAATAGAAGTTTGGCCAGAGGAAAGGCTGCTGGATTCAGCCCTTCCCTTGGCATGGCAGCAGTGATTTCCCTCATTCAGTTCACATACCCTGCTCTTAGATTTAGTAACATTTGAGGCGTATCCTAACTTCCCCTGCAGATACTAAAATCAGTTCTCACAAATACCAAGTACAACAAGGCTCTGAGTAGAAACAAGTGACATCAGCCTGCTGCACTTTTTCACAGTCTTTAAATACCAGGCTGAAAGCGCAAATGGTCCTTTCTGACATTGAACGGAGAGCATTTGCTTAACTTCCCTATCATTTTGACTAAAACATATCTAGCTAAGAGAAAATAGAATGTAAAATTCTGTCTTAGTCCACACACACCAGAAAATTAAAAACTCACCAATTGCAACCACTGTTTCAACAATTCACTGTTAAATTGTGCTTTTCCTCCCAATTTAAAGCACATTCAAAGACGTTCTTGTTTTGCCTTTCTTGAGAAAACAAGCCACAGTTCCTGCATGTTTCCTTCTATGAAATCAACCTATAAAAAAGAACTTCTACATTTAGGTTCAGTAACCAAAGTATTGAGCTCCATGTCTTCCACAATTTTTCTTTGGACATAGAATTGTTTTTATGTCTTGTTTAAATGCCCTCCTTATTGCTCAAGCATTCTTTTTAAATGGGTTTCTTTGCTGGATACCAATTCTCTGTTTCATATGATGGGTCTGCTTTTCTCCCTTCTTAATAGATGCCTATACATTTAGCTATAATTTTAAAAAAGGCTTAATTAAACAGCTCCCTTTATCAGGGAATCCGGAAAGCACTGCACACACACTCCATCCTCCAGAAATCTTTGGATTTTGAATGTAATTCTAGCAAAATTATACTAATAGCTGCAACATTTACTCTCATAGCATCAATTATCTTTGCCATGATTAAAATACCAGAAAAAAAACCTGGCTTTCTACTAAACACAGCAAATAAAACTTGCATTGTGCCTGCTCTTTGACAAATTGACTACAGTCATTAAGGAGGATAAGTGGCAATCCTCTTTCAGAAGAGGCATCCTTGCATCAAGCAATACAATTTTCAAAAGAAAAGAACCTTATCACTGATGTAAAAATACTTCATAGCTGAGATGTGGTCCCAGTCTTTCTGCTAACACATGAAATAAACTTGAAAAGTCAGTATATTGGGCCTGCCTCAGATTCCACAAAGGCACTTGATTGCAGAGTGGCATCAATTGTGTTTGGAAACTCAATGGAAAATAAATACATTCTCAAGAATAGCATCAATAAAAACTGGGAATCAAATACAAACACTGCATGCAAGAACAACTACCAGGTCATCTGTAGCTAATCCAAAATTACAGATTCACAGATAATTCTGAGGTGGAAGGGACCCACAAGGATTGAGTCCAACTCTTAAGTGAATGGCCCATACAGGGATTGAACCCACAACCATGGTGTTCTTGGCCCCATTAGCACCATGTTCTAATCCTGGTCTGATGCCCAAGATATCATTGGTGCTATTAATTGCTGCTTCTATCATTGGGTGCTATTAAGCACAATGTGGACCTCCCTTTCTCCCTGGGTACTTGATGCTGATGCTTCTGTTAATTGTCCCATTTCAAACTTCTGTTTTTAAAATAAGCTGAAGCCAAGTGCTTCCATTAATTCCCTTGGCTTTATGTGGCACTGCCAAGACAGCATGCCAATTTCAAATGGAAAGATTTAGGACCCGAGTACCTTTTTTTCCTGATTGAAAATGAAGCTAACTCAATTTAAACATTCTGCAAGACAGGTCACAGCATCCTTCTGGCATCAAAATGTAAGAATGAAGCTCTATCATACAGAACCTGTCTGAAATAAATGAAACCCAGAGCTACATTTCAACCCTCAGTCTTATCTAGGGCATAAGATCTTTTCCTGTACTAATCCACAACACAGCCCAGTTCCACCTTCCGGTGGAGAGTTGCAGGGCAGACTCCCCCAGACATTGCTCCAATTTCTGTCTGACATAAACAGTTGGCAGATTGAGATGCCCAGATGAAATATGTACTAGAAACTTCTTGAAATGTAGACGTAGGAGGCAATGATCTTCAGACAGGCAATTTTTCTTTATAGTATCTTACAGCTGTTGCAACAGAAACTGTCAACATTGCTGCCCATTTAACAGCAAGGCTGTTTGACACTTCTATATAAATTGATTTACTTGCAAAATTTAAATTTGAGGAAGCAAACTCTGTACACAAACACAACAAGCTGAAACAGTTCCTGTGATTTGGACAAACGTTCTCATTGGGGTCAGAAATTCTGTAGTGCCAATACCCCAGAAGTGTCATCAGCACTGGTAGGGGGAACCCACAGGGAAGTCCCTACCAAATCAGCAAGACAGACGGGTGCCAACAACCAGATCTGACCCAAAGATAAAGTCATCTCTGCTGCTAGCACTTGTTGGACAGACATAGCAAGGCTGTGTGCAAACTAAAGGCATGAGGGCCAATACACATGCTTTCTTTTTTTCCAGTGTACCTCTCAGATGAAGAACATGCACTCTGCATAAACACTGTCATGTGCATCCTTGTAAGGAGAGTAACCCTCCAAATTCTGAGGTTAGTTAAGAATCTTGTAAAAAACCACAATATAGCTCAAAGACTCAAAGCACAAAATTTAGCCAGCCAAGTGTTTCACAGAGAAGACACTCGTCTTGAGGGAAATGACTGAACACATATAACCGCTAAAACAGATATGGAAGCTGGCAGAATATAATTGTAAGAAACGAAATGAAATAGAATGCAATTGAGAGTTATTATGACAATCACACAACCACTCCACAATTCCTGAGCTGCTGCATCATTTTTTACGTGCACCCTGACTGTAAGGAAACCAAGACACTTAAGTACACACCCTAATTGCACGGCTTGCTTCTGGTTTGTATTGTAAATACTGTTCCTGTTTTTAAGTTATTTTTATTCTTCTCCACAAACACCCCTCCCCAACATTCATTAAAGCCTATTAAAGTCCTTATTTTTCTGTTTACTCTAGATACAAGAACTTGACTGCACCTCTTAGAGAGAACAAACTGAAAAAACCATGTCAAGAGGCTGCAGGGTGCTTTCATTTCATTTGCACAGATGAAGCCAAGCCCATGTGAACAGTGGACCCATCCTGTTTTAACATTATCCCAGCATATTAGGCAAGCACATAATCAATTTCTAAAAATATGTCAAGGAAAGTATCACTTAATCCTCCTGCTCTCTACTCCTCTACCTTGAGTTATTACAGACTTAATGACCCAAGTTCTTTACGGAGTTGGCTCCACCACCCCAGGTGGTGCCACACTATACCTGTAAATACAAAGCCAGTATTTCAGCATTTGTGCAGTAATTTAAAAGTCTGGTACTTCAAAAAAATAGTCCTGTTTTTAAGAACTGAGCAGGCTTAATCTAAGCATTCAGATACATGAAAAAGTTAACAAGTAATGAAGTTTCCTTTCACATGTCAGTGAAGGATTTTGAAGCATCCTAACAGTTTAACACCAACAATGGGAAAAAATGGCAAAAGATGTAAATTAGAAATCTGCATTGCAAGTTTACAAGTGTTGTAAATTCTATTCAGCAATCCAGAGACTGACATTTTGCCTGAACAGATAAACAAAGTGCTGAGCAGAATGGAATTTGCCTGAATACCAAAATGATGATTTTGGAATCAGTTTTAGACCCTTTACTAGAATATCTCCTAGTCTTTAATAACACATTTCTTGGTTTCAAAGGAGACCAATTATTTTAGCCAATTATTGTTATTATACATTTTACTGCAGAAAGCATCCATTTTATCTGCAACTAATCCAAGTGCAATGAATCTCTCTTAATGCTTGCAGAGCGTCTCTGGGAGAGGAGAGCACTGGCCTGGGGCAGCAGGATCTGCATCTCTCAATATGCTCTATGAAACTGGGCAGGCCACTTCTCTTCTGCTTCCTCTTTCTCTCTTTCCCCCACCCTCTGCCTTCTTTATTCAGGCTATGAACACAGGGAAACAGGAGCCAGTCTCACCATTAATATTAGAAAGTCTGTTAAATCAGGTTTTCTCTTCACCTGAGGCAAGTGCAGTGCTGCGATACAACAAAAAAGAGCTATTTCAGTACTTCCTAAATCTGTGATGTTAACATTTGTATGAATTGTTCTTTCTTCTCTCACCATAGGTAGCTGCTTTCTACTCTCAGCACCAGTATCTAAAAATCCATGAGAATTCAGGTGAATCATTGAATCGATCTCTGCCGTTCGATAAAATTAAATCTACATAATGGCACGTGCTAGTGTGTACATATACAGAGAAGCAGAGCAATTGACAAAAATGGCCAATAATGCAGTTGAGGGGCTAAACCTCCTCACTAGTTCTGAAGCTAAAGAAAGGATGTCACTAACAAGTTGACAGAAAGTACAAGACAAGAAGCCTTCACTTTAGCTCTCCCTGTTGTATTCCTGAATGAACACCAACAACTTAAGCACTTACAGCACCACACAAGGGGAAGGAAGCACTTTCTTTTCTTTTTCCATTCCTTGCAAGGACTCCCAATTGCACAGCAGGCTCAATTGCCACACCACTAACTACAGAGCCTTACCTGGCAACAGAGAGCAAAAACAAACTCTCTTACGCAAATCTACCAGGGAAGATGTTGTTATCTTCATGGTACTGGGTCACACCACTTAATGGTGCATGAAATTCTTCTTTTTAAGAAGTACAGAGGCATTTTTCTTTGCCTCAACAGAGTATCAAGAAGCAACCGTGCAGCAAGGATTGGCAGCAACACTAAATACTGCCTAGTGCATCCACTAAGCAGGACACTAAGTGCAAGGTTTCTCCTTTTTATTATCCCTGCTGCAAGTGGGGGAAATACAGAGTTGGAAGAGCTTCACTGATGTAATATCCATGCAGGTCTTGTGACTTATATGAAAGGTCACTGGAGTGAGCTTTCAAATTTTCTCTGTGTGAACAGTTTCAGTGTTACTTTAACATTAAAATGCATCAGGCACTATTTAGGGTGCATAGTTCATTCTAAAATACATCTTTTGCAGTACTACAATGAGTCCTAAACCCATCATATTTTTTAATGGTCCTGAACAATTCTTCAGGTTCATGTGATTAATTAAAATTATAACACCACCACCTTTCTCAAGTATTCAAAAGGGATGGCTCTCACCAACAAATAAAGAAATAAAACGAAAAAGTTTCTAACTGTGGTTATACTTGATGTCCTGTATTCCAGAAAAACACCAGCATTCTTTGCAAAAAGCGGAAGACCTCTCACTTTCAAGACACATCACTCCCTCTGGCTGAGTCACAGATCTCCAGCTCTAAAAACAGGAAAAATCTAAAAAATCCTCTCCACTAAAAATCTGCATGAGAAAGCTTAATTTACAGCTTTTGAGGAAGTTGGAACATTGATCACAAGCTCCTGCAGCACAATTACAGCTACAGCACAGCTACAGAGCTTCAATAGCACATGCACACGAGAAGCGTTAAAAAAACAAAGTTATGGCAGGAAGTGATAGAATAGCTCTGAATGTCACCACTAGGACAAAGGCAGGGCAAGCCACAATTTCCCTGGCACTGGGAATATATTACTTACAATATACAATACATAATAATATAACTAAAAAACTTCTTAAATAATTTTTTATCAGGTCTTTGGTGTGCTCAGTTAAGGCTTCCACCACGCTGCCAGTGGAAGAATTCAAATACCCTCCAAAAATTTTTTTAAAATAATGAAACAACTTACAAAACACCATATTTCTTCAATTCACTTCTGCTCTTCTCAGCACTGACCATGGTTTTGGGGGTTTGGGTGTTTTTAAACAAATATTTTATATAAGTCAAATATTTTTATTTTACAATGTCAGACTACAAATTTTCACAACAGGGAAGACTATTTCAGGACCTGTGTTATGCACTGTTTTGTCAGTCTGAAAAGGCAAGCAAATACCCCTGTTTTACACGGCTCCTTTCCCACAAGCAAGGCATTTCTTACCAGAAGAAAAAAATGCACAGTGAAAAATAGGCAATGCAGAAAATATCCAAACTTTATTAACAAGTAATGAACCTCATTTTTGTGTTTGCTTCAGACTTGATTTCGCTCCTAAAACATAACATGAAACTAACTCCTAAAAACAACATCTGCTAAAAATAATGAAAAAAATTATTTTGTTTATGCAGTTGTGTAATGCTTTTACTAGAATTCAGGAATCAGTAAAATGGGGTTAGTTCAGCATTACCAAGCGAAAGTGGTCTTTCTTTTTTCATACTTAGTTTTTTCTGATAGGAAAAATAGTGTTAATTCTTGGAAGAAAAGCCTCAGTTTTCTTTAAAGAAATAGTCAGCTTTTGCAGAACAACATCTTGCCTACTCTCCTTTCTCTTTAGTAGAATTCTAAACTAACAGCTTGGAATTAAAAATACAGTATAAACATATGGCTAGCAAAATGAATGCAATACAACTTTTCTAAGTACTTTACTATTTCCATAATAAAAATCTATGAGAAAGCTCAGAGGACTTTGATAATAGAGAAGTTATTGTTGTCATTCACATTATGTAACTTAGTACCAGCTACCTTTATGCAGCATGGCTACCACACTACTAAAAACTCCCAGAAGAAAAGAGAGTGGCAAAATTTCAATGTTTTTAAAATGCAGCAAGGCAATGGAAAACAAAACAGTATTTTAGCATTTTTTGTCCCATTCCACAAGGCTTTCCAGAAGTGGAGAGATACCAGCCAGAGGGGCCACATCCTCTTCTGCATCCCACTGGTGCCTCCATCACGAGGCCAGACATCCATCACCAGCAAAGCCACACAAGGAGGAACAGCTGCGCTCCTCTGCGTCAGCAGCGCCCGGAGAGCCCCGCAGGGAGCAGGCGGCTGTGGCCTGCCACACTCAGGGGAAGCAGGGGTGAAGGAAGGGCCAGTTCACCCTCTGGCTGACCAGAGAGCGCCAGGCAGAGTTCAGAGGTTTGGCTGTGAAGAGGAAAAACACCGGGATCTTGTTGGAGATAAGAAAAAGCAAAAAGGTCAATTGTGTCCCAAGAGATTCCCAGCTCTTGGTTTTAAAAGCACTTCTCAAGGCAGTTCACAAAAGGCATGGTGCTGACCTACAGTGCTGTGCATCTGCCCCTCCCCATTTGCTGCTGGCTACCTCAGTCCCATCTCCTACTGCCTCTTGCAGTATTCACTTCCCTGTGCCTCCTACTCAACTCGTTCCTCCACCTTTTCCATTCCCAGCACTTCTTGCCATCTGGCTCCAAATCTTATTTCTGCATCTGTGCCTCCCATACTTCACCCACTACCCTGCTCCAGACTCCCCCCTTCACTCCCTCTTCTCATCTGTCCGTGAGTTTTTCTCACTCCTTTGAGCTTCTTGCATCCAACCTCTCCTACTCCTCAACAACCAAGACGAGTGGAGAACAGAGAAAGGTAAGAGGACAAGATGTGCGTACCACAACACAGGTGAGGTAGGAAGTACAGAAGAAGCAATCAGAATAGAAAGAACTTTGGTCAAGAGGAGGTTATGAGGAGTAGTAAAAACATGTGAGCATACAAGAAGGGGATGTATCAGTGCACAGCTGCCCTGGTATTATACCCTCTGCAGTCAACTTCTAAAATCTGTTGACAAAATGTCTTCCTAGCTGGACCTGTGTCCTGACCCAGTTCAGGGATGCTTCAGTGCTTTAACTCTGCTTGTATGAGCAGCTGCATAAGAAAAGCAAAAGATTTTATACTGGTAAATGATCTCCCTATTCATCAATTTCCCAACATCATGGTATGTCAAGTTACGTAAAGAATCACAGAATTGTTAGGGTTGGAAGGGGCCCCTGGAGATCCTCTAGTCCAACCCCTCTGCCAAGGCTGAGGGCGACCCGGAACAGGTTACACAGGAATGCATCCATATGGATTTTGAATGTCTCCAGTGAGGAGACATGACTCTACAACCTCCCTGGGCAGCCTATTCCAGTGCTCTGCCACCCACAACATAAAGTTCTTCCTCATGTTGAGGTGGAACTCCTTGTGTTTTAGTTTATGGCCATCACCCCATGCGCACTGTGCTTGTATGTGCAGTGCACCAATGTCTCAGAAGAGCATTATCCCCAGATAACATGGCCTTTACTACTGTCACATGAGCTGTATGCAGATGTAATTATTTTACTTCCCACCATGGCAAAGTTCTTTCAAATCAAGCATGCAGCTTCCTGATATGCTTCAGTAGATGGTGTTCAAACAGCTGCCCGAGCACCCCTGCACAGCTGCGAAGACCTTTGTGAAGAGTGCAAAGAGCACAGCACTTGCATAGGAGAGCAGGATAAAGAGAATGTATGGGAACAAGGCAGCAATCAGAGCCGGGGTGGAATCCCACCCCACAGAAAGACCTAGCTCCAGTAGAGGATATCTATTTACAGCCACGACTGATGCTTTTCAACTCAACCTGGCCGAGCAGGAGGTATGGGAAGTGCTACTAAGAATCAAGCTAGCATTGCTGTGATGAAGCGTAACAACATCTACTTAATATCACTCATGACCTCATAATTAAAGCGCTCTGAGTTGCTACTCACTGTGTATCAAGCAGTCTTTTGCAGCGTGGCTGACTCCCAAGGAAGGTGGCCAATCAATTCTCTAATGAGTCATCACTTCTGGAAGGACTTGAACAAACACTCAGGGGACATTAGTACAGCCACAGTATATAAAATTAAGCAACAAAAGCCAAGTTTGGTTCAGTCTTCCTTTTTCTTTTCTTTGGATGGTATAGAGGAAGAGTATGTCTATACAAATATGCACAGCAGCACTTATCAAAATAAATTTTGTAAAACCAAGCTGATCAAATATCTGCTCTAGTGGGATTTACCTATGTTCAGCTCTCTAATTGCTTCTTTCATCTCTCCACATGAAAAGCAACATTTCATCTCATTTCTTCCAAGATTTGTTAGCTTAGGAAAATTAATCCCTTTCACAGGATTTGATAGGTGTGGATCAGTATCATTTACAAGATAATGGCATATATATCATTAATAGCATGCAGTAGATGTCTACAGGATGAGAGAGACAGACTGGAGCAAAACAGGCATTTTCCTTCAAATATCTTCTGTATTTGCTTTAAGTGCATCAACCACTAGTATTTTCACCAAATACATGCACCTTTCACTTCTTATGAGCCAAGGCATTCTGCCCCCACTCCCTTCTTAGCTGAAGCACTAAGTTCACACTTAACTTTCATTCAATCCAAAAGAGCTTCTTGCTGCTGTTGTTGGAGTTAAAACCTTTGCCATTTTAAAGAGACTTCAAGGTCATAATAGCCTGAAAAACTTCTAAGATCACCAAAGGACTTTGCCCACTGTATACGGCCAACTGTATAAAGAAGCAACTGCTCATCTCTGACCACCAAACTCCCCACCCTGTCCCTCCCTCTTGAACGTGACTCCATGAATTCCTGGAAATTTGGATAGTAAGTTATGCCACCTGATGGGAACTTAAGGTAAGATAAAGATGGTACTATTTTCCGATTATCTCAGACTAGGAAGAGAAAAACAAGCTGGGGGAGCACTGGTAATAAACACAAAGAATCCACAGTGAAAGCCAACACTGCAACTGGGCTGAAAAACAGCTCTTACTGGGTCCAGCAGGTGGAGACCATAGCCCACCCACTTAAGATGGGAAGTCCACCAGCTCAAAAGAAGACTGACCATGGGACTAATTAGCATTGGAAGAGAGGGAATAATTTAACCAATAGAATAAAAGAACTGTGTAGCCAAATAAGCACTGATTCCTTTGTTTGCTCAAATGTATAAATGGTGAAAGTTTGGAGTGACCTTGGGACCCTCACCACTGAGAAGACCAGAAGAAGAGGACCAACGGGATCTTATCTGGATCCCGGGGTGGTGATACCTTTCTACTTCATCTATCACTCCCTTTCTCCCTCTCCCCCTCTCTTTTTCTTATTTCTTTTTATCTCTCTCTACCTCACATTTCCTGTTAAATAAAATCTGTACTATGGACTTGGACATATGGTCTCATTTGCACCTTAATTCAGGCAGAGGCATCTCTCTAATAATTGTAATTATTGGATCCTAAAACCATAAATACTAAGTAGAATCAGCCGTTTATGATGAGGCTACTCTCTAATCGCTGCTGTACACTTTCCTTTCTTACTTGTGCCCTTGCATTCTACTCACATTTTTGTATCTGTAAGTTTTCCCATGAGTATTTCCTGTAGGGTGTACTAACCTACCAAAGTCAGAACGCCTAAAAACTTCTTCTACTGTTCAAGTGTGTAAATCCTTTTGGCTTGGTATCAGTAAATTAAAGTCTTACAGCCTTATGCCAAGTCTTATCCCAGATGTTTTTAGCTGAGGCTCATGCTTGAACTTAGCACATGAATTATCAAATTGGTCTACTTGAAATATTGGGCACTCATCTTGCAATCATCTGAGATAAGAAAAGCCTGTTTCTCAGATCATGTCAAAAAGGAGCTAAAAATGCATTTCTTTGCCAAAGGTGAAAATTCTCAGACTTTCAAGGTTCACAAATCACCTATTTTGTCCTTCTGTTAAGCACCTGTGACATGACGTAACTATGAATACTTCCATCAAAAACTCTCATTTTCTTGTAAGCGCCACCATGGAAAGTACTTCACATAATCCATCTATATCAAAAATGGAACCTATCAGCAACTACACTTGCAGCAATTCTTGTGAGTTACTAGTAACATGCTCCAATTTATATTTGCATTGTCCAAAAGCTTGAATGACAGAGAAGGACTCTGAAATGCCAAGCACAGTGGAAACACTTAAGAAAAGCTTTCCCACCTGCTGGACTGACTTGGCCATTCATGTTTTCACCAACTTCTGGAACAACAATCTGCTTCCTCTATGTACCCACTTTCACATCTCTCAAAAAAGACCCAAAGGGATTTCACAAACACTTCCTAGACTAAAACCTCAGGGGAAAACAAGTTCATGTGGCGTCACCTCCCTTCTGTCCCAGTGACCCTATTTGTGAGGTAGAGGTATCCAAAGGTCCCCTGAAAGCAAAACCAATGTTTCTATGCATGCAGCACCAAGTGACAATCCAGGAACTCCAAACATGAAAGCTGCCAAGCACAATTCTGTTTATCCATCGTGTGTAGTTTATTTTACATGGAGAATAGTTATTAAGACATTTTTATATTCATATAGTCCTATTTAGTACTTGTACTCAATATTCATAACAATTTTGTCAAACTGCATTAAAGGATTTAATCTCAAAATTCCCAGGTGGAAGAGAAAGAACTATCAAATGTCTCAGAGAAGGAAACCAAGATGCATGATTTAGGAGACAGCAATAAAATAAAGAGTTTGATATTCACGAAAGGAATAGGTACTCATGCAAATAAAAACTCTCTTGGTGTCAATGGACAAGCCAATCTTGATTAAAACCAGAATCTGATTATTCAAGTTTTCTCTCTACTTCATAATGTAATCACTAGAATAACATTGCTGTGTAAATTTAATCTCAGCAAAATAAAGTTACTAAGATTGTCTATGTAACCCATGTAAGCATATATAATTTTATAAAAAGGACCAAGAAATAGATTACATTCCACAAGTAATATGTCTCATCTTCAAATTCAATATAAACTGTGTTCACTGTATTCCAAAAATTAATGAAAAAATCACCATTCTATTCAATTTGTTTAATGTAAACTATCATAAAATATTTCATTCTTCATTGCCTCTTCTTGCTTATATGGGTACATAATGAAGACTGACATATTGCTTCTAGGTCTCACCTTATAACAAGGAGCTTAATAAAACCCCCTTGGTCAACCAGATCCAGGGAAGTATGTAAACTTTTGATTTCAAGTTAGATATATAAACATCCTAACGGTTCTGTGTGCTTGTATTTACACTTCTCAGGAAATGAAACACTCAAGGCACAAAATGTACATAAACACTCAAGCATCATGTGACGAATTGTAGCTAATTTTAATCATGTAAACAGCAAGGGCCCATCCAGTAGCACACAGAAGTAATTTCCCATTTAATTTCAGTCTTATTAAATCTCTAAAGATAATTAGAACTTAAACAAGAACTCTCTAATCCTATCTGTTAAGAAAATCCACCAAACAGGACACATGTCCTTATACAGCACCCAGCCAAGGTGCATGGAAACCACCAAGGGTGCCCAAGGGGTGGTACCAGTCTCCACGCAGCCAGAGGAATTTGGGAGGCAGGAACAGAGTTCATTCCCCAAAGAACTTTCAGCTGTGAAATGTGAGCCTCACTATGCATGTGAAAATGAATGTATTTATGACAAGGACAAAAATTCAGCAAAAATACAAAGTAGCTTTCAATTTACACAGCTTACAGAGACATGGGCTAAATCGAGGCTTCCTCTGGTGGCTCAAAGATCCTTTAAAATAGTGCTGAACACTCTTCAAAAAATGTCTTCTCCAAGTCTGCTCAGATCTTGAGTAAGATATTTTTTGTGAAGCCTTGTGAAGACCGTCATTACCTTCCTGATGAAAAGTCATCCTCAACTTCATAAAAAACATTATATCCCTATAGATCCATAGGAATACAGCTTTAAGTCAACCAGGACTTTTTGTCACGCTGCTTCTGGCACCAAGACCCCTTCTGGGTCATTCTCTGGGGAGGCATTCAGTTTCCAGTAGTATTCCCCAGGAAGCCAGAAGTGACACCACCTATACACCTTTCCCACTCCACGTATTCCTCCCACTTCCCAATTGACTTGCTTGGGTCGGCTGCAACTAGGCCTTCAGAAAGAATCCAGGAGATACCCTCAACAGGCCAGAAGGAAAAAGGTCACAAAGGCCAAGAAACTTTTTGAGGTTAGAAAACCAAAAAAATTGTTAATTCCCCCCTCCTAGAACACTTCTGTACAGAACTGAAGAACATAGCTTATTTAGCACACCTTTCACTAAAAATAAACCCTGCTGTCCTCTCTTTTCAGAGGACCCCACACTTCTCTGAGAAGCTATAATGGAACTGGATCACGGAGTACAAAAAATGCTTCTTGTAACTATTAACATGCCTATTCATGAATACTTATTCTTGCAACTTCCAATTAGTTAAGAAGCCTAAAAAAGAAGAAAAAAGTGACCAAACCCTTACAACCAGTACTGAAACAAGGAGCAGGTGCACAAAATGCACAACAGAAGTCTGGTATGGATACAGATTTATGCTGTGAACTATGTGCTGCAATGAACAACTAAAAACCAAAAAGACCAATATTTCTGAACTTCTGAAGCATCGTAACACAAAATCAGACTTAAGTGACAGCAGGCAGCTACTTATCAGTTAGATTTACCTCTGACTGTGAAGTATAGGACTATAACTGCACAATCTCCTCTCAGATTCTGACATGCCTCATCTACAGTGTCATACTTCTGATACATGCCAGGTTTTACATGTTGACACTTCACAAATACTTTTTTTCCTCACAGCTCCTTCACTGGCCAACTCCAATGACAGATGACTGAAGTCAACGAATAAATGGTGTAGCTTCTCCAGAGTAAATCTGGTGCAACAGCAAATGAAATACTGCCCTTCCAAGATTGGATTCAACCAACTTTACAGCTTCAAAGCAGTAGAGTCAAGATCCTCCTGGAACACGTGTACTCCAAAGAGTAGGTAATTCCCCACAACATGCCTCCAGTGGAAGTGTGCCCCATGGCTAATTCAGGCTCAGTGGCTCTCCTCTTTGCTCCAGGACGAAACAAGTGGCAGGACTCCACCATCACTTCCATAGTCAACAGCACCACATTCTCTGTGGGAATCACCCAGACTTAGAAAACAGCATGAAACAACTATCAGAAAACAGGGCCCTCACAAAATCTGCTGATCTGGAAAGAACTTGCTCCAGTGCCCCTATGTACTCCTTACACATACAGCCAATGAGCTGAGATGCTCTATTCAGGTTACCTACCAACATTCTCTCAATAAGGAAAGCAACAAACCAAGAGCCAAAGGGGTTGTTCACATCTGCACCTCCAATGAACATGGGAATTAAACAAACAAAAAAACCCCCTCCAAAGCAATCAGTTAAGGAAATGAGAAAAAGACCTGTATACATACTCTCATCAAAACAACCTATATGCAAAACCAAGAAATCACACAACTACACTACTAATCACATTATAAAAGAACAAAATGCTAAAGTTTCTTTTTCCTTGAGTTACTTCAAAACTTTTCCAGTATTATTTTGCATTGCTCAGGATCGACTTCATAGAAAATGTAGAAATAAAAATACAGACTCAGCTCTCTAAGCACAGGTTCACATTTACTTTTATTTCCTTCATGCCATGAACAGTCAGTCTTCACTGTACAAGCCAAAATAACTTACTTGAATTTTAAGATAATTAACAACACTATTATATATCAGTCTAGACAGATATTGCCAACTTAAGTCAAAATTGCTTGAGAAAAGACTGGATGTACAGCCCCCATGGACTCATTTCGAGAATGTACTTTCAGCCCAGTAAATTTTATTCCCCCAACGTCTCTTCAGTTTTAGGAAAAGTAACTCCAATTTTGAAACAGGCCTTCTCAAATACAACTTTTCTCCCTGCCTGCTTTCACTTTCCCTTCCTCTTCCCCTTCCCTTCCCACAAATGAGCTATGAATTCCTAAATAAATGGAATAAGTAGCACTTAAGATCAGGAGTCACAAGGGTCCACTGGTGCCTATCTCGTGTTTAGAGGTCTGTTTAAACAGGAATTAAAAGAAATCCCTTCAGCGGATTTAGGCCCAAAAGCTGAAATCTGCAAACATAGGTACGTGACCTCACTGGATTGGTGCCCTGGGTGACCACAGAGGAACCACACAGACCCTGAAGAAGTTCTCCAGAGTCAAACACCATTTTCATAAGTTTGCTACCGAGATGCAACAGCATGAACACAAATTAGGAAACTCCCTTGTACTCCTCTTCGAAACACCGAAGCGCAACTTCTCTGTGTTCCTTGTCTTTTGATCTCCCTAGCAAAATGAAAACCACAGACTTCATGTCCAACTTGCTCTTAAAAATGAAGCACTTCTTTCAAGATGCAATGACTGCCCTGAGCAATGACATCACTTGATCCAACATCAACGCGTGTTGCGTTTGTTTCTCAGCTGGTAACCAGAAATCACGACCATCTCCAGGTCAAACAGCCGGACGGCCATACCGGACTGGAGCACACTCCTCCAGACCCACACCTCAGATGCGACATCAGATGCCCTAATTCCGCTTAGCTTAAGTATCGACCTTGTGAATGGACTTTGATATGCCTTCGTTTGGGCAGTGTGCTGGCAACAGCAGTCATGATGCCTTTTAAGTGTTAGTCAACCCTTTTCAAGGCCGAGGCCACTGGGCCCGAGTCTCCCCGGTGTGGCAGCGTCCCTTTCACCGGCCACAGGACCGCGGCACCGGGGGACAGGGCCACGGCGTCCCCGCCTGGCCCGGGGGAAGCCACAGGAG
>WEKY01060600.1:27736-119670 GCA_013390045.1 Picathartes gymnocephalus | reverse complement strand
GCAGAGCCGCTGGAGCATGGCCGGGGCGGAGAGCCGCCGTTCCCCCGCGCCGGGTAGGTGCCCCGAGCCCCGGCCCGACCCGGACCCCAGCGCGGCGCGGCTCCAGGCCCGGGCCGAGGGCGGACACGGGGAGGGCGAAGCGGCGGCTGAAGCGGGGCCGTGAGCGGGCCCGCCGAGCCTCTCCATCAGCTTCGACATACCCCTCTCGGCCACTGGCCCCTCACCGCAGTGTGGTACCTTCGTGCAGGCAGGTGCTGCGGCAGGGCATCCCTCGGGTATCGGTCCTTTTAAAGGGAGAAGGAAATCGTGGTGCTTTGGTGGATACAAATCAACCACGGTCCGAACTGGGAGGAAAAAAATAATAGGGTTCAGATACAACATGCACTGAAATCCATTTTAAAATAATTTGGGTGAATATACTATCATATGGGAAACACTGTGCTCATTAGTATTATTTAAATAGATTGAAGTATATATTCATTCGATTAAGTTATGTGAGAATATCTGTATATCAACCATCTGCACTTGTCATAAAATTAATGGCTCATGTACTGCACAGTGCTTCATCTTCCCTAAAAAATTGGGTATTTCAGTGTGGCTTGATTAGACATTCTGTCACAAAGTCTGGAAGTTGGCTTGATAAATGCCCGTGTAATTAAATGGGGAGAGCTGAATGCTAGGATCCCCACAGACTGGTTTTAGGTCCTGTGTCAGTGTCATAACTGTTGATGTGCTGGGCAGTGCACAGCTGAATTTAACACGTGGCCCTCATTCCACAACTTTGCAGCCAAAACCACAGACTCCCATGAAATTCTTCTTGGAACATAACAGACATTGCATTTTGTTTAGTCAACACAGCTCAGTTTGCTTCACTGAAAGTACAAAAAGGAAGTACATGGTAACCGAAATCAGCAGAACTATGATCAATTTTGTCTACAAAAGTTTGGGAAATGCCCTAGGAAAAATATAATTCACACACAAATAATGGGGGGACATAAAGCGAAGTCAATTTTGAGGCTGCTGTGTACAGCTGTAGTGACAAATCTACAGTAAAAACATAGGATGAGATTCAGACTTGCTCATGACTGATGGATATTCATGGTAGTGCTTTGGGGCTCCAAATAAAATTAATTCCCTATTTTACTAAGTCTTTTTCATACATTACCAACTCAGCATAGTTAAGCCCGTGCCAAAATGCTCTTTCAATTTTAAAAGGGTATGTTACTACTATAATTTAAGTGATTTGCTGGCATTCATCCAAAGACAAAGTGCTGCTATTTGCAAAAGTAAACAAAGTGAAAAAGTACTTCTCTCTGAACATTTTTCAATTAACTGTACTAATTGTGGAGGTTTCATGGTTATAGTGGCAGGAAACCCATCCAGAAATAAAGCAAGTGGGGCTTTGTGGTGTCCTTTTAACTGCAAAGCTTGCCTTGTGCCTCATACTATCTGCATGGTCAAATGAAAACTTGACTGGGAGCAGGATAACTCTGTGATAACTTATCCAAGCCACTTCATCTTAAGATGGGTTTCAAGATATTTTGACTCTTTCATGGGTCAACAAGAAAGAGGGATTTCTGAGAAACAGCAAAAAACTGAAGGGGCTGTCAAAATAGGCTCAAAAATATCTAAGTGCATTTATTATTGACTTAATGATAATTTAAATAATTTATTTTAATTACTTGATTTGAAATTGCTCCATCTTTTCATAGCTTCACAACCCATATGCACATCTTTCAGTCACGGCCTGACCTTTTCTATTCCAGCTATTTAATTAACACAGTGTAATATTCTGTGTGAATTATTCTTGTTTGCAGGATATGGTATCGGTTAAATTTGTTAATGTAAAGGAGCAGTGTATTGTTGATAAACTGTTGGAAACCAAATTAGCTTTATCTTGCAGCTAGCTGATTGCATTATTTCACTCATGGGTATAATACTCCTCTAAATATGCTAATTTCACTCTTTTCTCCGTGTGGTGACATTTTTACTGTTCTCATTACTGACATTTGTAATATTTGAGGTGGGGATATTTTTCTTGCTTTAACCTCATTATAATGTAGCTAAAGAGATTTGAATATTATCAGATGAAGTGCACATATTTTCAGGCAAGCAGGTTATTTTCTCTCCTGGCCCATAACTTTCATGTCTGTAGCAGGTCTTGCATGGTCTGAATGACACCTAGATCCAAAATCGTGATACAGATGCCCATCCAGGTACTAATTGCCTAAGCACAATAGTGTATCTATTGGTAGGTGCCTTCATTTACAACCTACAAGCTCTGAGGGTGGTTGTGTGACCATATTCATGTCTGTCTGCCTGTGTCTGACCTAAAACGTTCTGGAATTCATCTTAGGAGGAGTTGGTTGCCTGGAGCTCTGATAGACTAGTGGTGACAGATAAAAATTACATGGCTGAGGCTGTTTTTGCTTCCAAATGCTCTTGCCATCCCTGAGGCAGGCCTGGCAGATCTGCTTACGAGTTGGCACCTGCAGTGTGCCGATTTAAGATTGGCTTATTAATGTAAACTGAGGCTTTGAGGAGTTTGTTACAACCTTGAGGCAACTGGAGAGTCTAGTTCAGCTAAAACACATCTATCATGTAATGGTTGAGCTCAGCAGTCCATGAGAGCGTCCCCCCATTGGGCAACCCCCAGTTCCTAGCACATTAGGAAGTGCCATTTGCTCTCTCCTGTCACCACGGTTTTGACAGATTTGCTCTCCATGTGACATTCTTCAGAGAGATTCAATGAACTTCAGAGCCTCCTTGGTTCTTACATCTCTCTCCCAACAGCTCCTAAGGTCATGTATACAATCTCATTCGCCCTTTTTTGTGTCAGCTCATACCTTGCAATGTGACAAGCAGTGATTGCATACCCTATAAAGGTTAGAAGCATTTTGGCACAAAATGGGCAGAACCCAAAATTAATTCAAAGATTGAAAAGTGGTATTTAGCCGATTCTGAATATTCCTTCCAGCATCTAAAAAAAGGTCTCATTACCAGGGATTTCCCCCAGTTTCTAGACTTCAGCTGGAGTTGTGACAACGCAATTTCAGAGCTGCCATAAACAACACTGGTGTAGCAGGGAGCTGTAATGGGTGTGTTCTTTACAGTCCTTGAAAAACACCTCTGAAGGTGAGCTTGTGATATGTGAGCAAATCCCATTCTTCCTTCCTCAAGTTTTGACATCGCTTTTCTTCTAGTTGCTCAGGAACAGGCTGGTTGAAATGTGCTCTGTCTTGGGCTTGGTTTGGGTACCTTCCAATCTGTGTATTCAGTAAGTTTTAGCATATTTTCTTGCCTTTGTTTTTTATTGAGTAGGAGGTAAACTCCAGCTCTAATGTCATACAGTGATTTCCTTGTCCTTCAGGTTTTACAGTGCTTCCTTTTCCTTTTTACTAGTATCGACAAGAAGCAAAGATACAGACCAGACACATCTTCAGCTTATGAAAGCTGAACAGTTTTATTCTTAAATTCAAACTTCAGTGTTTTCCAGTGAGGAATTTATTTATACCTTTTGATTGTTGGCTGTGTATATTCCCACTGCAGTGACCATTGTAGTGTAGATGATTCCAGGTTTGTAGTGAGCCAGAGCCCATTGCAAGGTTCTCTAGGGAGAGGTGGGGTAGCTCCTTTTTCCTGTGGTGTGTACCTTTGTGGCTGGCTAATAAAAGACATGTCATTAGATTCCCTATACACCACACTGTAGGTTCTTTACTGCAGCTCTCAAAAGGAATATGCAAAAGTGACATCTGACTTGGGCTTTGACCACATTTAAAGCATTTTGTGCTCCATTTCTGCGTGGTCTGCCATTCATCACCTGCTTAATGATAAACATGTAAGTGATGATTGCATCTTCTTTGAGGGGGAGGTGGAAGCTACATGATGTCTTTCATCAAGGTAATTTTGGTGGCTACTTCCCTTCCTCACAGCCTTCAGGCTCTGTGTCTTAGGTGTTTTAAGGAGGTTATGCTGGAACTCCAGCTTCAGCAGACTACTGCCCCTATGTTGTCTCATTTTATTCAGGGCCACCATGTGCAAGTAACCACAAACAACATCAATGGAATATTTTACACCCGAAAGTTATGTTAAGAAAATTCAGTTTCAAAGACTGACAGTTTCCTCTCTTCCTGAAAACCTGAGAATTATGCAAATGAACTGAGTCACAGGGATGGTGGAGGATGTTAGGCCTGAATTGGGAAGTGGAGGGTGAAAATCTCCACCATCTCCTTGGGCTAGGACTGCCTCAGTGCAGCTCTCATTGTCTCTGATGCCAGCAAGGAGAGATAGTCATGGTACTCTGGTACTGGTCTGTCCATTGTGTCTCTGGTGCATGTGTTTCTCATTTCTTATCAGACTGTGCCATTGTTCTCCTGTTGTCTGTCTTATGTCGAAGCAGCAAGGGGAAACTTAATTACTGCTCTGCTATAATTAACAATGTAGACATGAGGGAGTTTGTGTCTGTTGGTCTAGTCAGGTTTAGCTGTCATACAATAGGTATGCTGTGAGCTCTGCTCATGAGTCGTCTGAAGACCTGATTGTCTGGGTAGGTGTTTGGGATCAAATCCATATTGAGGACATAAAGCTCACAAAATGTTGTTTGTCTCTTTGAAAATGTGACCCTATCATGTAATTCAATATGGAAAGAAGAGGCTGAATCGATTATTTCTTTGTGCTTTTCTCAACAGGGACGTATATGAATAAAGTTTAAACTATTCTATGCTTTGTGATTAAAGACACAATGAAATTCTTGGGAGTAGATACAGTAGCACGAGATTTTGGGTTCTATAAGAGTATTTTAAAAAGGAGCAATGGTATGGTAGTTTAGATGTCTTGGTATAAAAGTGCAACTTCAACCTTTTGCAGTTTTATTATTTTGCTAATGTTCAGGGGGTTATCTTAAATTTCTGTGTACCATGTGGTTTTGAAGACCGGACATAAAAGACATCATTCCTTCTAATACTTGTATTATATCAGACAGTGTTGAGGACAGTGATGTTAATGTTTAAAAAGAATATTAAAATATTGAACCTCCTCTACTGAAAGGAGTTTTTCATATTTACTGACAGGTTGAAAAATACTGAGTTTTGGTAGATTTTGCATATTGCAAGAAACTTCCAAAATTCAAAGCAGCAGCACTTTCACAGTTTGTTGTATAATTAAAGGTCACCTTCTGTCTCCAGAAATTCAGGTGCAGCTGATTATAACAGGAGTTCATGGAGATCTGAGTAGAGACTTGGGACTGCAGTCCTTGATCTTCTCTGATATTTAGTCTTGGTGTTTACAGATAAAGAAAGTTCGCAGGCAGTTGTTATTTGAAAAATAAAAGAGAGAGGGAAAATGATAAAGATATGTTGACACCACTAGCAGCAGTTTGTTGTATTACAAAGTTGTGAAATACGAGCCTCTATGTAAAAAGGCTGTGCTTTTTCAGCTAAGGAAGAGTTTCTTTTATGTTTAATAGTTATATTAAAAAAGAGAACTAACATGAACTAGATGTTAAGGTTGAAAATTAAATTAGAAAACCATTTTTGTGAGCTGTTTTGGTCAAGTGTATCCTTGATATTATGTCAAAGCATTATTTTTACAGTCTATATGAACACCAAGATTCAAAACATACAGTTAACAGTTTTTCACAGCCAAAATTCATGTTGCAACATGAGAACCTCTATAAACAGAAACAGCATTTTGAAGCAAAGATTAAACACACTTCTTGTTGGTTTACCCATGCTGAAAGAAATGGAATGATGTAAACAATGGAATAACAGCCACGCTTTTCCTTTTGTGTTCCTATAGTAATGGTAATCCCTGAATCTAATATCCTTATTGTGCATTTCAGAAACTGTTCTTGATGTTCACATGGTGGGTCTCTTTCAATTTGATAATTTATGTAATTTAAAAACTTTTTTCACTCTTTTAGAGTATAATTTCATTCTGACAATTAATTATACCTCTAATTGACTCAGTCATCAATCATAATATGTGTCCTGTGCAGTATAATAGTGAACAAGGTCATGTAAGGATCATAACCTCTTTGTGGATCAAGTTCAAAAGGCTCCATTGTATTAATTACTATTTATTACAATGGCTTGTAGGAAAAAACCCATGTATTTTGAGAATACTATTGACGATTTACTAGAATAGCTTGTGGGAAAATAGTGTAAATGAGAAGATTTAGATTCTTTTGTTGTTGCCATTTTGAAGTTTTGTCAGTCAAGTTTGCAGGACTGAACAACAATGAAGTCACAATTGGTTACAGTTACTGACTGAATTTTATACAATGTATTCATCTATTTAAGAGTAGTGCTTTCATATTTACCACTGACAAGGAATAGAAAAAGAAATACAAATAAACTTTTCTTATAATATGAACAAATTTTCTTTTTAAAAATACACACATTACCTTCCTGACATGCCAATTCCCTTACATTATAATGTTATATTAGTATTAAGTTTTGTATTAATTTTCCTGTTTATTAGGAAATGTCAGAAATGTGTATCAGTGCCGGTGGGCTACTGGGAAGACATGATTCAGCTACTGAATTTCCTCAGTAGCAAGTGTGTGTAATTTGCACCCTATAGACTAACAGAAAGGTGGAATTTTGGCAACCTAGCTTAAGGAAGAATAGTCTATCTTTTTATATCCTGGTGGAAGGTTTTGGTCAAAGACCACAGTCTTTTCATTCAAGCATTTCTTCTACTGGAAGAGACCAGAGGAGCTCAGGTCATTTGACATTCAGTTCGTTAGCTGAAAACTGGCACGGCTGCATTCTAAACCTGCACTGCAGGATGGAGGAGGGACACAGGCAGAAACTGGCCAGGGGTTCAGGAAGAGCTTTCGAGGAAGAGCCTTAGGGGATTAAGGGGAAGAATTTCCTAAAGGTGTGCTTGAGATGATGTGCTGTCATTTAGAGCAGGGGCGGGAAGCTCCTCCCAGTGCAGTGTTCTGGGCTCAGGCCTTACTCCCCCTGAGGAGTCTGGCAGCAATTCCCTTTGCTTTTTCAGAAGGACGAGATGAAGTTTGGGCATGGCCCCCACTCCTATCTTATTGCATGTCTAAAGTCACGTCGGCTTCCTGTAAGAAAAACTGTAAGATGCTCAACCTTGCCACAGAAGCACTGGAAAGGGAGTCCACATTTCTCATTTGGCCTTTTATTTTCTTTCTTTGGCTGCTCTCCTTCTGCGGTAGCAGTTGTGGCAAGGAAGGAAGGGTGTGTTGGCTGCAGGCTGCCAGAGGGAGCTACAGGTGCCAGTCTTACCAGTGCAGACTGGTCTGTCCTGAGAGTCTCCATGGAACTACCGCTTCTCCTTCAGTAACCAAAACATCTGCAAATCTAGGCTAGCTGCCTGCTGGCTATGTGCATTCACAGCATTAACATTCCCAGGGTCAAAACTAATAGCAACAGCAATAGCTGGCTAGGAAGTAATACCTAGATGTTGGTGCAGCCTGTCCTGAAAACTACACATGTATATTTAGAGGCGTTCTGTTTGCCCAGAGTAAGCTGATTATAGTGCATAGCATTGTAATCACATGCAGATTATTTAAAGTTGTTTTTTAATTTACAGAGTTTATGTACTGTGAAACCATTAAGTCTGACCTCCAAACCAAGTCAGTTATATTTGGTTTGGGGAGTTTGCCCATCCTCCCCCATGCCTTCTCTTTTCCCACTCCTGGTTGTTGGGTAGTTAAGATTCTGGAGGTTAGGTGATTTTTTGACTCATCTGGCTGCTCTGTATTAATGTATTCAGATTTTTTTTTTTTTTTAAATAAAAGAAGTAAGGAAAAGGGAGCATTACAGATTTGCAAGAAAAAACAATTTGATGATGCATGTACCAAACATATTATCAGGATTTCCTTGTACTCCCTCTTTTAGAAAATAATTTTAATACCTCTCAATTAAATCTCATATTTAAGCAGCAGGGTGTTTTGGCAGAAGCCAACTGCCACACGCTAATGAACTCTTATAATTTGCTAAATTATTTTAAATGAATGACAGTACATTTAGCTTTTTAATGACAGTACATTTAACTTCTGAACAACTTTGATCAAGTCCACTTTTAGTTAGACTGCCTGCTGTGCTAAACTCTTAATTTCCAAACCCCACTCAGTTATTCAGAGAAATTGTTAATCAGGAACATTAAATTATTTTCTCTTTCAGAAGCAGAAAGTCTACTGGAGAGTACTTGGCCAATTCATCACTTTTTTTTTTTTTTTTTCCCTGCCCTCAGTACTAAGTCTGGATGAGGCTTAATGTTTAACAGTACTTTGTGTAAAGACAACTGGAGAGCTTTCTTTTTTTAATTGGGACATCTCTATTTTGCAAGGTGTTGCCTTCCTAAAGAACAGCTATGTTTTTTGCCAATTATATAAGCTGCCTCAGTTATAAAACTTGAACTAAAATTTGGTTCATTTTTTCAGTTCTTGGTTGGATTCTGTATGTGCCTTGGGTAAAGTCAAAACATGAAACAAATTTTTCCTGCTTCCTTTTGTACTGTGAAGTCACACATTTGTTGAGCCTGATAGAAAGAACTAAGCTAAAGTATTCCTTTTCTCTTGTGGATCAGAGTACAACTGAGAAAATGAAGACTCCCACAGAGCTTTTCTTTTTAAAGGGAATATGCATTTCTATTCTCTCCTGCTACTCAATCTCCGCTAGGAATTTGATATTTAATGCCTAAGATGTGCAAGGGATATTTTACTTCTTTGCTACACATTTTATTTATTCACCTTTTACTTGTGCACATCTGTATCCAAACTGTATGCACTCATGTATGCTACACAGCCTCAGGTTTTGCCTTGGATTCAATTACCATCAATCTCAGGCTATGAAATACCAAGAAGCAGCAGCCCAGTTTATAAGGTCTTTGTGAAGCTACGATAACAATAACTGATGAAAAGATTATTTTAAATTATAATCCTGCTAATCTCTCTTCAGGTCTTGTATCTTCAGATAGCTCTTTTAATTACTTTTTCCCACTCTTACAGCATATAGTTCCATCAGAAACTCTGTTGGTCTTAAGCAGAGTTCTCCAAATTATCATAATATCTATTTGCTGTATTATATGATATTTACCTTTTCTCATGTGTCGTTTCTCTAGCAGGCACTTTGATATGCATGGCAAGTGTTATAGGGATAGAATTACATTTAGCTGACTTCATTCTCACCAAGGAGTACATAAAGGTGAATCAAGACATAGATTCTTCACACCGATCTAGCAAGAATCTCCATTTGTCTTCGCAAAAATCCCTAATGTATATTTATTTAAGTCCTTAAATTTTCTAAAATGTTTCAAATGTCCCTGTTCATTATATGTATTGTATGTGATTATTTGTATCAGGAGAAGATACATACTTACTTAACAATGATTTTAATACTGTTTGGAAGATAGGAATTATTAGCATCTTAGTAAGACAGACTGTCCTCTTTCATTGTTTCTTAATTTTATAGGGATATATGTTTACAGCTGAACATGGTGACATGATAATCATTCAGTAGAGAGGAGGCTATTTAGCCTAATTGTCGGTTTTTTGTTTGGTATTGGCCTACTCTCCCAGTAGCTTGAGCTCTGAGCTTCCCACTGTGCGTGTATGCACTGTGGTTAAAACCACACCTTGCAAAAGCATGATGTACATATGGAAATCACGTTGGAAAGCCACACAGAATGAACAGTTGGCTTCAAAGAGCCTTTCTGTCTCTTCCAGTAAAATTTCTGCTTTTGTAGGAAATCCCAACTATTGACTGAAGTTAAACAATATACCTGAAGCTTTCGCAATAAAAGTCAGCTTTACAAAATCCTCCAAAAAAGTGTCACCAGTTTCTTACATTTATTTGGTTTTACATTCTCTAAAATATTTAAATGTACTGCCCTTAAAGCAAAAAAAATCCCTGAGTAGTCAAAAAGACAGCCATGCAGTGATAAACGTGGCCTAAGCAGAAGTAATTTCATTTTTATGAGCTGGAAAATCTGAAAGGTAGGTAAGGCCTGCCAGCTCCCACATGGTGAAAGCCACCTCTGTATGATATCATAATTGCACTGGTGAAGGACAGAAGTTTTATAAACCCCCTGGGAGTGTTCAGATCTGGACCAAGTCTTGTCTTAATTCTTGAACAGAATCACTGTGAAAAAACATGCTGAGCTTTAACCTCTTACCATACCTCCAGCCAGCTCCTGGTAGCTGTACCAGCATGTGCCCTTGTGTCTGCAGATGGTCTTTCTGCCTTCTCTGGACTCCTCCCTCTAGGTACACTAACCTATTCCTTGGAAAGGCCCAGAGCCTCCTCCCGAGGGTAGGGAAGACCATATGGTGAGACATACGGTGCCCGTGAGGCCTCCTTATGTCCTGGTTGTGAAAGTTGCTGGAGTGTGAGACTGAAGGCCAAGTGTCAGAGACATCTCTGTGTCACAGCAACACCATCCTGTCAAGTGTTGCTCTGCATATGAGAGGAAATGTGGAAAACAAACCAATTTCCAAGCTCTCTCCTGTCATCTGCCGTAGGAAAGAAAAGCCATTTAAAAATTTTATGTTCCATGATGGTCTTCAGCTTTAAAGCTTTACAATGGAGTTTTCACGAATGAAAAGTGAGGGATTCAGTTTCCCTGGAAGTCTGTGGAAGAAGAGACCCATTGACTTTAGGAAACCCCACCCCCAATACCTCCCAATGAGTTTGTGTGAAGATAGCAGCTTCATTTAGAAGACTAAAAAGCACAGCTATGTGGGAGTATAAACCCTGTGGAAAGAAGGGTGACTCAGAAAAGTTACCAATGAGATACAGCACACAGCATGCTCAGGACACCTCTTTTTCCTGCCATTCCCACTTCAGTATTCATAGATTTATTTTGGATTTTTGTTGCATTTGAATTAATCTTGAAGAACTTTTCTCAGTGACATTATTCCTAGTGGCTCATCTCTGTGTTTCCCCCAGCTGGCACCACAGGGTTGCCCCATGTGTGACTGGCTGGTTCTCTGCTATCTCCCACACATGGAGAGGTGCAACAGGCAAAATTAGCACCCAACAGTGAAGGAAATTTTCTTGGCCTGTATTTATTTAACTCATCGTGCATGTCAGACCATCATTTGACCCCTAAACACAGTGATTGAATTGAATTGGTTTGTTTGTTTTAAATAAACTGCTGGAAGTCATGGAGAGCCATGTGTATCAAGTCAATGTGTTAAATCTTAGCTGTTACAGAGATACAAATTCTGGATGAGTTAACTTCAATAGAGGTTAAAATAATGAATGGATTTTTTCATGATCTGAAGCTGCAGTCCACCTCCTCAGCTCTATGGAGATGTTATTCCTTTTAAAAAGCTCAGATTTTCATTCTGAATATGTCCCTAAAGAAAAGTTGTTCTGAAAGTGCTGAGTTAATCCAAGATTGCCAGCATTTCAACTTGACAGTTTCAGTGGGGCATATAAATCTCTAAACAGCAAAGGAGTAAATGGAAATCATGGGTTAGTTTAGTTCTTGGATTGGCACAATTTCCTTTTTTTTAAATTCTGTTGATGAAACTTTTAAACATTTCAAAAATACCTGCTGGTTGCTTATGCTACTGTTCCTTGGTTTAAAGTGCATGGGGAGCTGGTTTGCTATCTCTGACAATACCCTACAATTTGGGAAAGAATCCCATGCAGAAAAACTGTTACTCATGAAATTTATGTTCTCTAAACTCTGGACGTTATTTGCAAGTTTATTGTTAGCCTATTTCTAAGAAGTTTGGCTACAGTGCTTTGTTACCTAAGATACAAGTGAAAATTCTAAGCATGTGCCTAGTTTTGTTTTTTGCTTTACATTTTATGTGCTAATACACCGCTTTAAACTTTAATTTAGTTCTTCCACTGTTTGCAGTACAACGCTGATTTTTTTTTTAAATCTACAGATGTAATAAAACAATCAGTCATAAACAAAGGAGGTTTTAGTTCTTAATGTTTCCAGTCCTGTGGAACATGGTAGGTGACACTTCACGTATGATAAATCATCTCTTTCCATCTGTTTTTTTTCTTTATGTAGGTGAAGATGTCAAACCATTTAGTCCTGAGAAAACCAAGGAAATTGTGATGTCTCTGCAGCAACCTGCAGTCTTCTGTAACATGGTTGGCGACTGGCCAGCCCTGCACTGGAATGTGAAATACCTTTCTGCGGTGTTGAAAGGAAAGACAATCCAGTTTAGGCTGGGCCTGAAGACAGTGGACTTAGGTGAGAATGAGGTGGACAGGCATTAATGTCACAAGTCTCTTTTCTAGGTCCTGCAATTATCTGCCTTTTCATTATAACTGTTCTTTCTCTAATGTATTGCTTTTCATTGCAGGCTTTGTTTTTCGGACGTGGGATTTGGCCAGCAGTAGAACTCTCCCTTTTCTTTCTCATGTGTTTATTCTTAGTAGGACGTCTGGTGGGTAACACCAGCATTTAAGAACCAAGCCTCTCAGTTTTCCTTCCTTGCTTTGTACTGTGTGTCTTTGGTCCTGGTCTTACACATGATTAGATTGTTCACGTGAGCTGAGCTTCCATATCTATAAGCCTGACTTTGTTAAGGAATTAGCTAACTAATTAGCATGACTTGGAGTTTTTATCTATAAGAGTGGTAATTCTTACCTTCCTCCAGATATTTATAAGACTTAGGTGATTTTCAGTACTTTAGGGACCTGTGATGAAAAAGATGATGGAAGTATAAAGCATTAAGAAAATGATTTGACACCAGTGCAGTAATTTCTCTGCTAACCCTCACATGCCATGGGAGAAAGACAATTTTCCAACTTGATTTTAAATACTACAACTTCATCTCTGTCTGTAGCCACACAATAATGTGCCCATGGACAGACTGAGTTTCATACCTTGGAGGGAAGATACAAGAAACATGTTCCAAGGTGGTGATCTGCTATCCACTTGAAAGGTTATGCACTGCTTTATTCCTGCCTTTTACGTCCTCTGCCCTCCCAACGACATACCAAAATACATTTTGCCATGCACTTTCTTCCTTTTGCCTATAAAGTATCTTAACTACCTTTAGTATTTTTTTTAACCCTAAGGCCAGAAAAATCCACTTTAAAAATATTTAATATGCCACGGTCTTTTAGACCCCACCTAGCTATTCTTTCTGTAGTCTTCTAACCTTTTTAAGTTTGACTTCCTCTTTCTTGGAATGTAGTCTGCACAAAAACTCCAGATGAAGGTCTGCCAGTTCCAGTGAAAGTGGTAGGATTACATCATTCTATCTTACTTAACACTGTGAAATTTGCTTTCTTCACAGCATCATGACCATGTTATTTCATGTTCAATTTTTGCAAGAGAAGTGATGAAACAGAAGTGTTAGAGGGAAAATGCTTGGCATGTTAGGATTTCAAAGCATTTTACCAGCATGGATTAATGATTTCTATGCCGTTCCTGGGGAAACAGATGTTATTTACTGACTTCCTACAGATGGGAAAACTGAGATGTAGAATTAAGTCTTCGGTACACATCTTCATAGCAATATCTCTGTAGTTCAGTGAGGTAGCACCCAATTCTTGCACTATGTGAAATGCATCCCATTGCCAATAGAGAAGGTGTAGCACACACACACACACATATACATATACATATATATATATACACATGTATAAATGACACTTTCCTTGATACCTTGTTAATGTATCTCAGTTGTAACACACAAGGCCTACCAGGTAAAAGAACAGTTTTGGTCCTAGTCTCCATTAATTAGTAAGCACTTTTTGAAAGCCAGATGGATGTGCCAACTGGCAGAATTTCTGATGGGACTGAAGGAATGCTATGTAGCTAAGTCACAGACTGATGCTAGCAACTAGTAGATAAGAGTCATCACTTAACAATAATGTGTAGTCACTAGAGATACAGAGTGGATGTAAATTGGAATTTATATATTGAATTATCTATCTGCATTCTGCTTTTTCCTAATGGCATTTATACCTATGTAGCAATCAGTTTGTCTGCAGGAACCTCCATTATGTGATAATGTTGGTTAGAATTGTCTTCAAGGAGATCGGTACAGCCTTCAGGGGTTATATTGTAACTGAATGAGATCTGTGATGCTATAAAAAATTTGTAGTGTAAGAATATATTAGTGAAGCCATTATCCAAGCCATCTGAGAGTCTGAAATAATGTAATACATTCCTTGTGCCACTGTCATTTGGAACGTGGTTGAGCTCACTCTTGCATGCTTAAAACTACTTTTAACGAGGGCCTCTCTTTCTTACTGTTCCTGCTAACTTTCCTAGGTGAAACAGAGCCAGTCGTGCTTAGAGAGAGAATAGAATTTGTATTTTAGAATACAACTAAAATTGCATTGATCTCTCTCTGAATATTCCTTCTGTGTTCACAACAGGTTTATTGCATTAAGACTAGGTGGGACCACTCCTACTATGGAGTTGGAAATGTAGAAGAAAAAATCCACTCTCCTGCTTAAAGGCACATTTTGATGACACTCTGAAATGGCACTTTCATAGTTTCTGAGGTTATTTAAGCCGTGAGGTTAATCTGGAAGACTCAAAAGTAATTGAAACCTCTTACTACAGTAACTCCTCATCTTTCTTTAGTGCCACATCTGCAGCCTGGATGGCTTTCCCAAGATGAACATTCCTTACCGTACAAAAGTGAGAATTGCAAATGGAGCAATTTGGTGGGAGTTGCATGGATTTTGTATTTGCTTTTCTTACCAGTTTGTAACTTCTGGAGGTGTATGGACATATATGGCACATTTGAAACATGGAAAAATGCAAGAGCTAGCAGTATTATTTGTGTATATTATTTGTGCCTAAATGTGTGTTTGACAGTATTCTGTCTGATAGCATTCTGTCTAATTACACAAGTTAAACAGTTTGTGTCCATAAGAAGGGGAAAAAATACAATCACTAAGCTTTAACAAAAGATACCTTCAAAGAGAGTACCAGAGTTCATTACAAAAACAGTGAAGGTGGTATTAATCAGGAAATCCCTACCCATCTGGTTCCAGCCACACTAAAAGATCTATTTTTCTGATGTGGGATAAAGGATAGGCCAAAGCTGCAGAAGTCTGTCTTCTGACAGAGAAAATGCAGCATTATAGCCATTTTATCTGATAGCTACCTGGAGCACACCAGCACAAAGTAAGAAGAAAACTTACGCAAAACTGACTTCTGTATGCATCTGGTCTTGTTTGACCATTTTCGGTGGTTGCATAGTAAAATGAATCACATGAGTTTACTGTGAAGAAGCTGGAGAAAATAAGAAGTTGTCGTGCTGATCAGTTTCTGAGTCACAAGATCTCTGGAGGATTCTCTTACTGCTTCTGGATAGAGCTGATGCTGTCAGATATGCAGTTGGGTAGGAAAGGGCTGCAACTTGACCACCTTGCCAGGAGGTTTTACCACTAAGAATGGCAAAAGAATTCAGGTCTCTGAAGTTTGATATAGAGAGAGACTGCAAAGATCGCTGTAGAATCAGTAGCTGAATAGGGGGCTGAAAATACAGTACACTGTACACTGATTAAATGTTGCATGAAGCTGAGATCTGAAGTGGTTATTGGAGTTGGATGTGCATAGCCAGGTTTTTTTGTTTGTGAGTATGCCTGTGCTTTGTTGTTGTATGAAATGGCTATTCCTTGCTTGGATTATTTGTTTAGTTTCCCAGCAGCTGTGAAAAGGGGTTTGGTTTTCTTTAAATAGATGGAGGAGACATTTCACTTGCATTCTTAATGGAGCTTTAGGTGTTTTCTAAGGCTATTACATCTTTTTTTCCTACATTTTCCTTAGTACACATTGCAAACACTCTGACAAGAACTGATTTTGGCAACTGTGCGAACCAGACCTTAACTAAGGAGGAGAGGTGCTTCTCCAAAACCCACTTTTTCCCTGTCTCCTTCCCTCCAGTTTCAATTTATGGTATTAGGGGAAAGAGGAGGACTGTTATGCCTTCAGGTATCATGTCATCAGACAGAACCGGCAGCCTACTTTTGACTTGTATGGCTTAATCTGCAATCTGCAATTACAAAACACCTCAGCTTTAAGTCATTAAGTATTAGCAAACTGGTTAATAATGTTCTTGCTTTCAGTTGCTCATTGCTAATATTTTCACCCTTGTTGCAGCCTACAAACTCATCTAAGCAAACTGTCTAGATTGCCCAAATATTTTTTTTATTACAATTTATTTTTCCATAAGCACCCACGCCTTGGTACTGAACAAGGTATAAATCAAACCAAGAACCCTGTCCTCAGGAGATTGTATTCCACAAGATAGTCTTGCCTTTCCTAGTTGGATTTTTTTAAAACTAAACTCAGAGTGGAATATGTTGTGAGGTAGAAACAGCATATTTCTTGCCTTTAAAGTATTTGCTTCTGAGTTGTCTTGGAAAATAGGCTGTGTCCTAAGCACTCTTTGTTCTCATGAAAGTAATAGAGATATTGATGCACCCTTAGTAGTGCTTGTATTTTTTGTCTAATTTTTCTGTCAGACCACCTTTTAGTAAAATGATATACATTGTACTAATAACTGGCTATCTGTAGGGAGCGACTGCAACACAGATATGGGATCCAATACAATTTTGTGAATTGCAAGTGATTTATATGTCTTGTATGCAGTTCTTAGGTAGGGAGCCCATCCACTGCACAGACCCAGGTTACCGACTGCTGAATGACAAGGCTTATCTGACATTTTTAGTTAATGATTTGATAGCAGTGGGAAGGAAACCACTACCTATGCTACTACAATGGAAAATAGCAAAATAATAGTGATAAAGGTTTGTAAAAGCTGTATGAGACTGTGAGAATTGCTGCAGTAACAAAATGAAAGTGGTAAAGAACGAAGAGCTGCTGCTGCACAGCACTGAAAGGATCCCATTTCTGTGCAACTCTATGCAAGTTACACAAGGTTAAATTGCAGCTCTGTCATTGTCATTCATGCAGGCTGCAGTAATTTTTCCCCTGTAGTACTTACAGTGAAGTAATGTTTTTTTTAACACTAGATAAGTCTCTTTGAAGATGGCATGATTAGTGGTGGCAGGAAATGAAGATCTCTGATTAACTGCAATTAAAGTATGCTGTGATGTGGGTTATCTTGCTGACCTTCTAAGTGACCTGACCTTGAGCTGAAAGGCTGCATCCGTCAGCCTGACCAAAGCATGCTGGGAGCAAAACCCTGCTGGTAAACACTTTTTGTGTCTGCCAAGGAACACTGCAATATGCTTTTGTCAGTCCCAAATGAAAAATAAGGGCACACAGCATTTTAGATGGATCATTGGCAGCATGTGTGTGGCTCCATAACTCGCTTTCTATGTATGACCTCTCTGGTTTGGTTATTGCTTTAGGGAACGGGTAAGATGAACATGTCCATCTGCATAAATCTGTGGAGACAAAATAAAGGATACAGGAATACCTGACACATTTGCAACTGACACTTAGGAAGGGAGATGAAGCAAAGTTGTTTAGCGAACTTGGGTGTGTTATTGAGTTACTGTGCTGAAGAGCACTAACTATTGGTCTGCTTTTGTCTCACAGCAAGTTCAAAGTAACAGCCATTCAATTAAACCTTAATGAAAAAGCGATAGTCTTGGAGTTTACTTGTGAGCTAGGTCATGAGAACCATTTTATTGACCAGACTACCTAGTCCAATTTGTATCTCATGGTTGCATTTAACCAGAGCTGAGAGAAACTGTGTTATATTTTCACTGGTTCTATGGTCAATGCTCAGGTAATATTTGATTTTTCTTTTGTTGCTCTAGTTCCCCAGTTTGAAACCAGTTGTAGCTACGTGGAAGCTACACTTGAGGAGTTTTTGGCTTGGAGTTGTGGGCAGCCTTCTTCTCTCTCTGGACCATTCAGATGTTATGATTACTCCAAATACTGGGCTTATGCTGACTACAAGTACATTGCCAGGATATTTGAGGACAAGCCAGAAATTTTCCAGGTAAAACATTAATATTATCTCTAGTTAAACCACTGCAAATTATCTAATGTAGCTTCTAAACCTCTACTGCTATCCCTCTCTGCTCCTTTGGCCACTTCTTTTAAAATTCTGAAATAAAAGCTATTGGCTCTCGGACTAACTGAAATCTGCCAAGTGGCAGCCATCAAAATTCTGGGTCTCTTTATATATTTAGAAACACCACCCCAAGTGACAAAAACCATCAGGTTGGCAGCACTCTCCTTCCCATTTAGGCCAGATCCACCTTGCACCAAAATGTTGCCCAAATTAACATCTCCACTCAGGAGGGAGGATTGATGGCACGTATTCCCTTGTAGTAACAAGGCTGTAACATGGCTTTGCTCTATGTGTTGCCTTATGGCTCATTTTCTTAAGTAGCACAGCTTCTTCCCTTAATATAATTAGATTAACCATTTGTGAGGAGGAGAGATTCTGTGGAGGCAGTAAAATACAAGTAACCTGCCCATGGAAGTACGTAATCTGTGGTAATTACCATGCATAGTAGGACAACTACCCAAGGTATTTCCTTTTATTTTCTCTGTGCCTGTCTCCTATTTCAATGTCTTGTTTCATCTATGTTCCCGCTATTGTGCAAATTGTATGTAGTGCAAATTGTAAGAGTGTAAAATTAAGGATAGCTATACAAAAGGTGTACTTCTTCAAAAGATATAAAGAAAGAGTAAGTAAAGCCTTATTTCTATACTTTGAAAGGTGAAAATGGAATCATAATTCCCTGTAAAATCACTGTATCACTGAGGTGACAGTATGAACTGAGAATTAAAATTAATTATTTCCCCTTCAAATCAATTATTTCCTCAGAAAGCATTTCTCGTGCTCCTTATATGTATTTTATTATCTTGTGCCAGTAAAGTTGGTGTTTTTCAGTGATCAGTCTTTTTTCAGACTTTCAGACTTTTCCGACTTTTCCATTATTCCATGAGTTGGAAGGTAAGGATTGGACACAGAGATCATCTTACCTTTCTTTCCCACTTCCCTTCCTGAGCACACTGAAACATAATCAGGGTCACATAACCTTGGGCTGGTTCATGGTGTCCCATAAATTGGGAGCTCCAGGGATGTTTCAGGCTTCCCCAGATCTTTGCATAACTTTCTCTGTCTGTGGTCCTGTTTTGGTCTTCTCTTTTTCTGCCCCCACAGACAGCATTTCCATGTGTCTTCCAGCACAAGCCAATAGCAGCTCAGAATATGCTGCTGCTTCCTTCACACTTGAAGGAAACAACCATTTTCCTACCTCTTTCTTTCCCTTGCCCCTACTCAAGAACAAAGTTGAGGCTCCAGGAGTTGCATTTCTGTGCAGATATCATGCCACAACCTGATCACCTGACCTAACACGCAACAGATTGTACTGCAGTTTTAGAATAGACACACGTAATGGTTATGCCATGGATTTTTTTGAAAAGCAGAATCTGGGAAGGAAAAAATTTGTGGTGTTATGCAAGCAAATATGGTGTATGTCATCTGCCATTTTCACATATGGGAGTGAAATGCATCCATCAGTTCCACACTCATATGGCTTTTGAAACACTGCTACACAATTTATACCAGCCAAAAGAGTTCTTCGTAGAAATTCTCCTCCGTTCTTGTGTGAATTTGATGATAACCTGTTTTTTTCTTTCTAGATTTTATTTAGATTTACGTAAGGTTATTTGAAGGGGAAAAGAAGGCCAACTGCACTGTTATTTATAGTGATTAATAGGGCCATTTAGAAGTTGTTTGAAATTTAGATTGCACTGTTTATCATTTACAGTTGTGTGGGCTAAGGTAATGATTCCATTATTCTAATCTATGAGCAATATCTAGCATCTTACATTTTTTGTTCAGTTGATATTTCATTACAGAATTTGAGATATAAATCAGGAGCAAGATACATGCATGAAGTTTAAATAGAAATGAGACCTTTTAAAGTGACATACGGGTACAGATTAACTTCATTATAAGCAGCAAATGAAATAAATATATATCACAAGTAATGTGCCATCTGTTATGGTTGGAACACCTTTTAGTGCATTTCTTCTTACTGTGGCATTTTATTGTAGAAAAGGAACCCAGTGTGACAAGATTTCAGTAATACTACCAGTTCCTTTTCAGTTCATTGGTTAAAAAGTATTTTACCCATAATCGCTTCAACTATTTACTATAGCAGCAGCATTTTCAAAAAGTTCTTTTAAATCTAATATTGATTGTGTGTGCTTTCTTTTCACTTAAATTGTAACAAAATATAAAAACTATTTAGGTGTGAGATTAAAGTGTAGAAATGGTGTCACGCTTAACTTTTTCACTGAAATAGTTGTATTGAATTTCAAATTTTATGCCTGCTGAAATCTATAGGAGCAACTTTTTCTTTTTGATCTTTTGCTGTCTTTGACAAATGTTTATATTACACTTCTGCATTTTTTTTCAAATGATATCTTTAAAATCAATAACTCTGAAATTCAGAATCTTTAGCAACACCTAATTTTTGGGAAGGCTATCACTCATTTTAAGGGTTTCCTAATACAGAGTCATGGTGAAGTCATCCTTATAATGTCTAGCTGTAGTTTTCCTCATCCATAGATCTTAAAAAAGGATAGTCATCCACCTGTCTGCAAGCGGCAAGCTTACATACTTCAATTAGGACTCCTAGACTCCTATTTTCTCTTTATAGACAGCTGAAAAAGAGAGGCTTTTCCAAGGTTTGAATGAGAGTGCTTTGACTAGAGCAGGAGCCAAGCTTAAATTAGGTTCCTAAAGGTAGGTGATGTGAATGACCCCAAAGGGCTTTACTGAAATGGAACAAATACCGTTATCTTCCTTTCCAAGATGGGAAAAATAAAACTCAGAGGTGAAGCGATTTGCCCAAAACCATCAAGAAGTCAGAAATTTAATCTGTTTCCTAAGGCTCAGTCTGGGGCTCCAGCCAAAAGGCGCCAGTATCTCTGGCCAGTGTTCCTCAAGTGCTTTCCAATACACAAATGATCAGGCCCAGCAGGTGGCAAGGAGAGCTGTAGATACATGGGAAAGCTTTATCCAAGCTACACAGAGCCATTCTGCAAAACCCTTGACTGTCTGAAAAATACCTCACTGTGCCTCTTTCCAACTCTCATCCCCAAGGGATTGCTTGGGGGAGGATCAACGGACTGGAAAGCTCCAGGACTGTGTTCATAATACATGCACACTTCTTCTGCCCTTTCTCACCCTGTCATCAAGTTATTTTACATTCACTGCCTCTGCAGTTGCACATGTATCCATTAAATAATAAGAAACTTAACCTAGCATAACACTGGGTCACAGATGGGGTAAAGTATGTGGAGAAAGCTGAGATAGGAGCAAAGAGAGAGCAAAAATTCTGCGTGCATTATCAATTGTTTGAAAAGGGAATAGGGATTTTTCTTTCCTTCTTTCCTTCTTTCATTTCATTCTCTTTTTAAATGCCATATATAAGAATTTTTCTAAAAGTAGTCCTGAGCTTGGGTGGATGGTTAAGGGTGAAGAAAAATTAAAAAGAGTGTTTGGAAAGGAAAAGAAGTCTCATGTGGCCATAAGAATTTGAGCAGCCCTTCTGTAGAGCAAAGGAGTAACCTGAGTGATATGAAAGGTGGGGATGACAATTTTGGAGGAAGGGGAACAGACTATGCATGTTCCAGAACCCTACCAAGGAAGATGAGCTGCAGTGGGTAAAGAGTGACTGAGAAATGGAAGGAGAAAACAGGAGACTCTCAGAACTAAGGATAGGATGTGAATTGGTTCAACAGCTTACATGAATAAACCTTTTTGTTGCTGTAGGATATAAGGTGGTCTGACTTTGGTTTTCCTGGAAGAAGTGGAAAAGAGAGCACACTGTGGATTGGTTCTGAAGGAGCAAACACTCCCTGCCATTTGGACTCCTATGGCTGCAACTTAGTGTTGCAAATACAAGGAAGGTAACAAGTGCACATACATACAGCAAGTACAGGGAAGAGTTACACCAGCATAAAGTTAGTTTTGGACTCTTTTAGTATTAATTCTAGGTCCTGATTATTTTAGTTTTCTGAGTTCTCGATGATTGAAGAGTATCATATCCTGTTCTACAGGAAATGGCAGAACTTCAGGGCATTGGTTTGACTGGGTTGTGGAGTTAACACAATTTTATTTTCTGGTCTGTGTGTTATATGGTTTAGTTACAAATACTTTAATCTTTCTAGTAGTTGAAAATTCAGGAATTTGGAATTAGGAGATAAAAAAGTTAAAAATAAAAAAGCCCCCAAACAAAAATAAACTACTTTAGACTTTTACAATATTGCCTGTGCAAGAGCCTCTAACAGCCTGCTAGAATTAATTTAAAAGGGGACCATCAAGATGGGAGCAGCCAGCTGTGAGCAAAGTTGAAAGGGACATTTGAGGCTCCAAACTCATTTGGGAGCATATGGCTGTTGCTGTATCTTTCTGCTTGTTTGCATNTTTTTTTCTCCCCGATTCTTTTTTTTCTCCTTTACTTGCATATTGGCTCAGGGTTGGTGGGGTGCATGTTTTTTTGGTTTTTGGGTTGTTATCTATTATTGCTAGGGTAGTGCTAGAGTAACAGAACAAGTTGCACACACCTTTTAGGTTTGATACTATAGAGTGGAAGGAGTAATTTGCTAGTGGGTTCAATGGCATGAATTCCTCTGACGTTTTATAGAACAGCAAAGTCATGGTAGTGGTAGTGTGATTAAGGTGCAGGATTGGAAGTCAGGTGTGTTGCCTTCTAGCTGGGCAGTGCCACGTGCTGACCGGCTTTAAGGCCTGAGGTAAATGAATTTGTCATCATCTTACCCCTAAGAAGGGTAACTCTGTATAGGGTTTTCATTCATTTTTCTAAACAGCCTTGAGGTCCTTGGGTGGGTGTGCAGCAGAAACATTCTAGAAGCCTCCCTCAGCACTTCTGTGCTGCAGCCAGTCCTGGAGACTTCAGATCACATCTATAAGCATTGTGCATTGAAGTCCAGACACTTCAGTGTATTCAGGAGCTAGAAATCTCAATGAAACCCACGAGACTTAAATGCCATAATCTTCTAAGGATCCACTTAAATAATGGGTATACTAAATAAGTACAGTGATGTAGCAGACACAATACCTGCCAAGCCTCTTTGGTCTCTACCTTCAGATGTTGAACTCGAGCCAGAGTTCCAGCATCACTCAGCAGTTCTGTCCACCTTCCCAAGGCACTTCCTCCCTCTCAAGCAGAGCAAAATCCTTGTTCCTCTCAGGGAAAGAAATCCAAAGCCTTTGCACAGCCTGAAAAGACAAAGTTGTTTTCCTCTTCAGAACAAAGCCGTTAAATAGACTGCAAACTTTCACAAGCTTGTGAATCCTGTGCTTGCTTCAGAGCAGAAAGATTCCCTTTTGAGACTCACAAACAAGACAGGCTTTGTAACACAATATAAGTTTATGCTAAACTTAAATAGATTTGCCTTTGCAGGAAAGCCAGGGACTACTCCTTAGCCCTTTGTTGCTATCTTGAATTTCCTCCTTGCATCCCTCAGGCTTCTTAATTTTTTGCTTTATGATATTGCTTTGTCGTGAGCCTGCAGGATTAACCCTGAGCCTCCTAACCTAGTCACTCTCTGCGCCCTCAGAGGATCTAGCTTGGAGGGCAAAATAAAGTTGCAATAAGGCTTGAGTTTCAGGAGAAATAGTTTTGTGCTTGCAGTTGCAGTTGCTTTGGTAATTACCAAGAAATATAAGCAGCCTATGGCACTTGCATCTGTGCTGGTCTCTGTAGTTCTGACTATCCTGCTATTCCTATCTCTTCTGTTCCTGTCTCTTCTGGTTTTGTGCCATTTGGTTGCTTTGCTCCCATTTTCAGATCTGTGACTTAGAACTGACAACAAGAAGCAGCAGACAAAATTCAAGTCAGTGCCAAGGGAAAGGACACAAAAGCCGTTGTTAGAGTCCAAAACAAAGAGAAGAGCTACGCAAGCTGTCCAGCTGTGCTGTAAAGTGCTGCCTTTACTTTTCCATTGCTTAGTGCATTGGTCATGTTGTACTGTATGTCTGGCACTTCTTAAATGTAATAAATGCTCTTTGTGTATTCCTCCTGGTTATTTCTATCACCTAAAGTACTGCCATATAAAACTTCTATTTCTAAATACCATACTGCTAAGATATTTCATTTATAGTACCCATAAAACTGGCACCACCAGTTCTGGCATATTCTTTTTTTTCTCTTTGATCTGGTCTCTGTAAGTGAAATAGAGACATTAGCTCCTGAGGACACAGTCTGGTCTCAGGTCTGCTTGGCCTTGCACTGTGGTGCATTCATGTGCTTCTTTGGGCATGTAGAGAGCAACCTGGCACATGAGTGCCCTCATGAGCAGAACAATCCTGTCCTGCTCCATCTGGCATTTAGTCACACCAGTAAGTTCTTAAATGCACAACCAGCCACATTTTGATCATGTGGTACTGATAACACAAAAAAATTACAGATGTTTAAGGATGCTTATGTCTATGAATGTGTCTGGTTTTTATTTATGCCATCTTTGGCATGGGAACATCAAGGTGATTTTTACTAAGAATGAGAGAATGGGGGTTACACGACTAGCAGCCATGTAAGTACTGTAGGAAACAGAAGATAATGTCTATACCCTTTTACTGTTGCCATCCTAAAGACACGATGCCCTCCTTTCAAAACATATACAGATTTTGAAAGCTTTTCATTCAGTGAACAAAATACATTGTCTGTAACAAAACTATTTCCTCTAGTTTATAGAGCAATTTTTAATGCTCTGAGCATCTGTAAATGCTGCATATAAAACAGAGGAAGAAGAAACCAGATGGGAGATGTTTTTTAAGTTTTATTTTATCTGCCTTTTAAAAATGATTGGTGAGAAGCTGTAAATCTTTTCAGTTAAAAAATTAAAAAGTGGAATATTTTAAAAACATTTTCAGGAGACAGCCTGTAAGCACTGGCTATATTCTCACTGTGTAGGAGATTCACACAGTGAGGCAGATTTATGTTTTATTGAAAACCTTGCTACTGCCTTTAGTTCTTTGCTGCAAGTGACATGCACTGAATATATTTTTATCTTCTCTCTATTTTCAGGAAGAGATGGCACCTCTTCCCACCTGGTGACACCAGTTTCCTTTATCCTACCAGGATCCCTTATGAGGAATCCAGCATATTCAGCAAAGTCAACATTGCCAACCCTGATCTGGAACGCTTTCCTGAGTTTAGGAACTCAACAGCCCATGTTGTTACACTCAGTCCAGGACAGGTATCACTTACATACGAGCTTTACATTACTTAATATTCTATTTAACTGGCTAATTAAGCGCTAGGAAATCTTAACAAATTGACTGTGGAACTTCCCTTTTCCTTCACTCCGCATTCAGACTTTATAGATTTCTCTCAGCACAGGAACTTTCTTTGCTGACAGTTATTTGCCTAGACTTTTTTGTACAAAAACTGCAGACATTTGGAGAGCTAGTTCATGGTGCTTTACAGGGCTATGAGGATGCTTTTAATCCTGCTTTACCAAGAAGGTTCAGTTCTAAGTGCCTGGCTTACAGTCACACAGGCAAGCAGCAGCAGGGTGAGAGTAAGGCTCAGGACTTTTGATTCCCAGTCTCCTGGCATAAATAGTGTCCTTCTTTATTTAATCAGCAGGGTCTGTATTTGGAGTCTGAATTACCCTTTTTCATTTGTTCAGCCGTGCATGTCCTTGTAACGCGCTGCTGCGCATCTCAAACTGTCAGGCCCTTCTGAAGGAATTTTGCAATAGTCATTGCTCTGACAGTGGAGTTGCTGCTTCTGGAGCCCTTTTGCCATTCTCCTACCAGATATTGTCACCTCTTTTGACTTGCCAGCTTGACAACTTCTACAAGCATTCTCCTGTCCTTAACTGGCAAACCCAGGTGCCTGCAACAATTTAAAGAATGGATTTTTGCTAATTAAGTTAATTTTGAGGAGGCAGAGTGGGGTAGTAGCTTCCAACAAGAGGATGATACCCATCAACTGGAAATGTATGCTCTGCAGTTGGTACAGATGAAAATGGGGAATCTATGATCAGCCTTTACTGTTTGCACTACATTAGCTCATACTCCCAAAGAAAATCATTAGTTTCACATTCAGCACTTTGTAAGGTTGCAGCAGTCAGTAATTTAAAGCACAAAGAACAAATTTTTACTATTGATAAAAATGCCACATCCATTCAGCACTGTGTTATCCCTGATCCCCAATACTATTTGAATTTATAATCTCCTTTGCAATGATCAAGTGTAGTAGTGAACCTTTAATATGATCTTAATTTTAATTAGGCTTAAAGCAATTACAAATTAATCTTGCTAAGAATAAAGATCTTGAGCCAGCTCAGTAATACAATTTGTCTGCATTGCCATGAAGGAGATACTGTTTGGATTTCTTTGGTGGGGAAAGTATTATAGAAGCAATGATGAAGCTGTGAGGTATTGCCTTCATCCATTTTATCAGTGCCTTCTGTGTGGTGCTTGCCAGCATCTCATCCAGAAGCTTATGGGGCAGGTGGCTGGGAACTGCTGCCATTTGATGGAGAGGAAAGGAATGACCTAGAAGAACTCCTTTATTAACAAGGGAGAGGATTCCTTAATAATGTCTTGATATGTGCTTAACAGTGGTTTTCACATAGAATTAGCTCAATTACTGCAGAATTTGTAGGCATCTTTATTTTGTAATAATATGTAGCATCTCCACTCATTCCCAGAGGGTATGCAGAACATTTTGGATTACTGTAACAATAAAGGGCTGAAAAAATGAAGACAAAGGTGTTCTTAGGTATTCAGGAGAGCAGCTGCATGTAGGGTGAGTGCAGCTTTGAATATCAAAAACTTAATGTGTCTAATGCCACCTTCTGGTCGATGTTTGCTACCAGCCATTTTTCTACACCGTTTCTGCCTGAAAGCAGAATTCCTTCATGTAACATTGTGCCAGAGCACAGAGCGTACTTCAGTTAGATCCTTTGTGCCCTTCCACTGTATTGTTCAGAGGTGAACCTCCTGTTATGCATTTTGGTAGCTGACTGAGACTTTGGGTTTTAGAAGGTTTCATCCTGTACCTGACCAATGGGTGTCAGCTGCATTTTGACAGGGGGTCTTCGCACAACTTCTGGTTATACATTAGTGATCTGTTCTGAAACAAATTATGAAAACATTTACATGTCAAGCTTACTCAATAGGCAGCTGAGTAGTTGAAGGGCTTGCAGCAGTACATGACTATATCCACAAAGTTACAAGCTCCAGTTGTGTCACACAAATGTAGGAGTTCCTTATAAATGTTTGGACCTGGTCACCTATGTGATGGTTGCAAAGCTGTGGGCTAAGTATGGAGCAGCATTTCTAGTAACACCTTGATTCTTTTCTCAAATATACAAATACTCCCTAAAAGACCAGAAGTGGGACAAAACATATCTATTGTAGTATCTTCTACCCATGCTCAGGGACAAGTGTTAAGAGAGTTAGGGATCTGTCACCCTCAGCTTAAACCCTCTTCAGGACCGGTGTCCTGTCTGCCATCAGTGGCACCTGGCACCTCAACAAGGCAGTTCATCCTTCCTGTGTTACACAATTACAGTCCTGCAGGAACATTCATCCCACCTTGTCCTTCAGCACAGGCTATAGAAGGAGCCTACACACATAAATGCTTTTTTTGATGATTAAAAATAGGAGAGATGAACACCACCTGAAAAAGCTACAAAAAACTGAGATGCTGTACAAGTACAAAATCATTGATCATTCTTTTCTCTGCCCCACTTCCCACTGACTTCTGGCTTCCTTCCTGCTCACTAATGTAATTGCTCTTAATCCATCTCCCTGTTAATCCATCTCCACATAACTAGACAATGGTGGCGAGACTAGAAAGTGCATCTAAGTTTATCTAAAGGTACACACATAAAGTTCCACACAGCTGCCACTCTGGGCTCCCACGAGCAATCCCATTTCCCCTCTTGCTATCCCAGACAGGTGCTGTTAGAGGCAGCACTTGCCTGCGCTGTGGCCTGGCCCTGTGCCCCAGTGCAGCCTGGAGCCAGAGGGGCTGCAGTGCAGAAGTGGAAGGAAAGACCTAACTGAACTCATCTAAGAGACACATTGAGTCTGAGAAGGATGCTCCCCATCTGGCCTGGAAAAATATTGTCACTGGATGGGAGAAAACGATTTTAGAAAAATATCAATATTACTGCTTGCAGGTTCTCACCATGGTCTACTGCTCAGAAACTCCCCTCCCTTGCTTCTGCTTATCTGCTTTCTCAAAGTCTAAAGAAACACATTTGTGTGGCCACAAATACAGTTGTCACTCAGTTCCTGTGTTTAGCTGCAGGATTTTCTCTTTCTGTGCTCCTGCTGCAGAATCTAACACACCATGGGATCCTGCTCAGCACCAGAGCTCCCAACAGCACAGGCAAACCTCTGACTTCTAACCCAGCCCTGAGCAAGAAGAAATCTTCATGAAATTAGGGAGGGATTTCCCTGTGTGCTGCCTTTAAAGACAGCATGTGAGAACGTCAGATTGAGCTTAAAGTGGGGAACAGCAGACCAGACAGTCCGGATAGCCAAGAAAAATATAATTGATACCAAAGGAAAGTGTTTTAGTAAGTCAAGAAATGCAGTAATGTAAAGGTAGTGTATGTTCCAGCTCAAAGTATACAAAAGACTTGTTAAAAGCGGTTACAGTAAAAAAACCTACTTCTATTGGAGAAGAGTTTAAGTGATTTTACTAAAAGATAATTCAGAGTTGGCCACGGCATTATGCATAGTAGATAGCTGATAATTCTCTTCTGGGGAAGGAGTAAAGAGTTTTCACATGGGAGACTGCAGAGCTGGCCACAAGTCACCCCACAGAGAAGGCAGGCAGCCCAACCCAACCTCAAGACACCAGAACTATCATCTCCATCACAGAAGAAGCAGAAGAGTCCAGGAGCTGAATTTATGCTAGGATTGGTGATAAAAACACTGCTCAACCTTCAACACATATGGAGAATGCCATGAATGCCTCAAAAGCCGGGCAAACCGAAGGTCAAAGCTGTAAATTCCTGACTCTTACTTCTCCACCTCTTCCCTGAGCTTCCCTCGTTCTCTTGCCTGGGTCCCTATGGACATGGCCTGATACAGCCCCACTCCCTCCCTCTTCACTGTGCTTTTCTCCAGGGCAGTGCCCGTATTTCTGACTCCAGTGGCCCTGTTTCAGTAGGTGGGGAGACACCAGGAGGGAGGAGGGAGGCAGGATGAGAAGCACCAGGACAGCCAGGCACCAGCTGGGATGGGGCATAGGCTGGGGCAGCAGTGCTCACACAGAGTCTGCAGGTGGTGCTCCCACAGAATTGACTGTGCCTGCACCTCTTTCATTTTGTTTTTCATTGCCATGGTTGCAAACACTTCTGGGATTTCTCTGGGTTCCCCCGTGGCCCCATGTCTTTATCTTCCCATCACACTGTCTTCCTTTTTGTGTGCATTTACCTAAATGTCTTTTTCTAATGAGCAGAAATTTCTTGGTATAATATTTCACTTCAGGATATGCTCTCTTTTTGAAGCAATTCCACCTTTGCCCTACCTTTGCACTGTATCAAGTTAATCATGTCCACTGAGAATTCAAACCTGCTCTGTTCTCTGTGCTGTACAAGTCTTCAGCATTGCTCCACTTGCTCTCCCAATTGTTCCTTTGGTTTCTTTCCTCCCATTACAGCATCTCATTTTATCTTTTCTGGGATTTCTGTCCTACTTTAACTTCATTTGCTATATTTGGCTGTCACTAGACTAAATACTAAAATTATCTAATTGGTTACTGTTTAGATCAGTATCTTCCCAGCACTAATAAAGTTAGATACGTTCTGCAGAAAGCAGGCTAGCACAAGATTATCTCGTAGCTTGGAGTAGTTCTGTCTTGCTATTGCAGTTTATATTTTCCTTGTAAAATGTTTGCGGCATTTGTGTGTGTTGTTTCACTGTGGCTTACTTTCACATTTCCTATACAAATGTAGCTAAATCTGTGTACCATATTCATAAACATATAGAAATCTTCTTTATTTTATTGTGGATTTGATCATTAGAGGAGGCAGTGGTGGTTTCTTGGGGGTTTTTTTGGGTTTGTTTTTTTGGTTGTTTGTTTGTTTGGTTGGTTGGTTTGGGTTTTTTTGTTTAGCTTTGTTTTCATTTTGTTGTGCCTGTATTTGCTTCTAATTTGAAAACCTAGAAGAATACTTGTTTGTAAATGTAGAAGAATCCTACCTTTTTCTTTTCTGGGTTGTTGTGGTTTTGGGGGGGGGTTTTTTGTGGGTTTGTTTTTTTTTTTTTGGTCTTGTTAGTTCTACTCTCTTTCCAGCTGTATTTTTTGGTTTTAATTACCTCTTTCCATTTCTTCATCTTTCTTAAAGTTTTAGTCCTTTTGCTTTTTGATAATTTCAAATTTCTTGTTGCTATAAATCCTTATTTTAACAAGCATACGCTTGTTCAACAGTAAAAGAAGGAGAGCAAGTGTCTTTATGGACCTTCTAACCTATTTGAGTCACAGCTCTGTAGCTCTTCTATAAATTGCATCAGCAAACAGTGCCAGCTGCAGAAGGACACAACTTTGCAATTATTACCTTTAACCTGCTGGCAAGGGAAATCTGATTAGTCTCTGAAGGACCAAGTTCCTACTCTTTGGTTTGAAAACACAGGACAAGATGGGGGGATTGTATTTTCCTCCTGTCAGTACCTCTGTCAGAGACTAAATAGTTCATGCCTCAAACATTGATATAAAGTTTTGCTCATTTTAACAAAATCTGTATAAAGAAGCTACAACCAAAGAAGCCTCCCTGAAGATACCTGACTGGGACCTTGGACTGAAAGTCGAACTGCTGATTAGATAAAGGGAAACCCATTGTTCAGTCATCTCAGGTGGAGGGAAAGGTTTGCATCCACCAAAAGGCCAAAGCCACCAGCTGTGCTGAGGATCATCCTCTGCTGAGTTTGGGGTGGGGGAGAGCACAGCTCACAGAAGCCAGGTTTACACAGACTCCCCCACAACCGAGGGGGGAGGAGGAGGTTTTGGGTGCGTGGCATAACCTCTGGTCAGAGGCAATAAACACCCATCCTCCAATTACACAAACTGGCCCAGCTGTGAAACCCCCCAGCCCCACAGGCCCCGTCCACGGGACTTCCACGGGAGAGGCAGCTGAGGGGGAGCCACAATCCATCAAAGACCCCCCGAAGTGTTCCCCAGAGGCCTTGCACCACAGGACTGCATGTGATGCAACAGATCCGGAGTCCGCTGTAAGAGACTCCCCCCAGCTCCACCAGGTGACATGCCTGGACATCACCCCCTGCCTTGAGGGTGCATTAACCCAGGGCATTCCATGCTTTTTGGGGGGACCTTCACCACCAAGAAGACCAGCTGGAGAGGATCAACGGAGCATTATTGGAATGCACGGAGTAGTGATATTTTCCTTATTCTGTCCCTGTTTCTCTCTTTCTGTCCCGCCCCCCCCCATTTCCTATTTCTCTCTCTCTCCCCTATTTACTATCAAATAAACCCCGTACTGTTGTCGCTGGCACATGGTCTCATTTGCACCTTAATTTGGGCAGGGGCATTTCTAAGAACCTTAGTAATTGGATCATGACAACCTCCTCTCTCCAAAGCAATTCTGTCTCTGTTTTGCACATGAGTTACGTGGAACCAGCACGTTCCATGCCTAATTTCCATCTTGGTTTTTCAGGCATCATCTCTTTCTGAAACATTTATACACTTCCCTTAATTTGCCTCGTGCTCATGTTCCCTTGCTACACAGTCCCTCTGCACCAATTCCCCAGTGTCTTCCTCTACTTCTCCAGCATGTTGGAAACTCTGTTCCTACACAAGTCTCACCGGAAGGATCCTGTTGTTGCAAACAGCCGCTTATGGAGCTCTGCTTTCTTCTGCTGTAAAACAAAGTTTTCCAGGATTCCTCATTACACCCGGTCACTTGGAGGACACCCAGATTCTTTAGCAGCATTCAGTGTAAGATCCCCTACAGAGCAGATGAGCATTTGGGGGGTGGGGGGGTATGATTTTGCAGTCAGTGAAACTGGCAAACACTTCCTTACAGATAAACCCATTGCTGCTAATGCAACTGCACCGTTCATTTAAAGTGGATTTTTCAGTGATAAAAACAAAACTCTGAAACTTGTTCAGCGTAGAAAACATGTTTTCACTGCAATCTGTAGGGTTTCATACACTTACATGTCAGGACTAACTAGTGATATTTTTAAAATAATGACTCTCCACTTACTGACTTCCTTTTCTGTTCTGTATGCTGTACCGGATTAAAGAATAATTTCCAAATGTTTTGACCTTTGGAGAGCCACTGCTTTTTTGTATTTGACTTAAATTGAAGTCTGTGAAGAACATTTTGTCATCTGGCCCAAAAAATGAGAGCTTTCCAAGTGTCCTGAAAGTGGTTGCCGGACTGGTGCCATTGTTTCCTCCACAGACATTTTCTCATTAGCTGTGTTTAGATATAATGAAGCACAGGGCTATCTGGGTAGCAGAACATTCTTTTAAGTGATTTGTGTGTACCAAGAGAAAGAATTGTCTGCAATTCAGATACAGATCATTGCTTCACTTTCCCCATTGTGAAGTGTATATTTTTATCTCTCTCTGACCATTTTTATAACTTGTCAAAAAATATCTTTTATGCTTGCCTTGATAGCTCCATGTTAATCTAGTGTTCAGTAATCTGCAAAGCTTGTCCTCTATCATCAAAACAACATCAATGTCTCATACCATAAAAACCATGGGTTGGAATCAATTTTGTGTCACAGCTATCATCCTGAGATATTGTTGTAAAGCTCTGATCTAAACTAGATTGTCCCAGAAACCATGACATTTTCTTTAAAAAGCTTGTCTACTAAAACTGACAAATTTAATACTGGTGATTATTTACCAGAATTAAAGCTACGTTTTGTCACCTGGTTGCCTGGATGAGCATAGGGATACCTGCTTTTTGGGGAAACCAGCTGGCAGTCCTAAAGGAAGTGGGAAGTTGCTCAGTTGGAGAGTCTACAAAAGAATTCCTGCTTGTCTGAGACTCTCTCTAAAGCCTTGATGTACTGCTGCACCAGCTGCACCCCTCTGTACTGCTGGACTTTGCTTACATACAGCAGTTAAAGGTTATAGTCTTGCTTGGGACTATATGGGAAGGAGTTTGGATGAAAGGTAGTTCTGGATCACGTCCATTTCTTACACTTAAGTCTTGAGAAAAGGCTCTTTAAAAGAGAGAAATAAATATCACCCCTCATCCCTGTGTCCTCGCTTCAGTTCTGTCTCTGCATCCCACATCACCTAAATTGAAACACCTTATATTTCTTCAGGCTTCTGCTTATACCCTAATGTAATGTCTCCAATTCCAGGTCCTACTCATTCCAAGGCACTGGTGGCACTATGTGGAATCCATTGATCCTGTCACTGTCAGCATAAACTCTTGGATTGAACTGGTACTTTCCTTCCAATGTCATGGGGATGTAGCACTTGCAGGGGATTTCTGTCCCTTGCCTGCCAGGTTCTGTCATACTGGGTATGTTGTGTTCAGAGGCTGGGGAGGGAGGAGCCCTTATGGACACATTTTTTTCCTGAAGAACGTTTCAAGGTTCCAGATCTAAAGCCCCAGTTCAGCAGAAATCCCCTTTCAAGTTTAATTCAATCAGGTAAACAATTAAAAACAAGATAAACTTTTCCTGCCCAGTTTCTTAAAGTCTAGTCAGCTTTGTGCTGAATACAGAAAAAGAGAACAGCAACTTCACTGCAAGGACAAGCTTATGTGCAAAGCTAAATTAGAATTAATATCAGAGTAATGTGAATAGGAAGGAAAGGGAAGAGGATTTTTGAATTTTCATTCCTCTGTGGTACTTTTCATTTGACTGAAGTTGGATTTCCTCATGTACGTAATTAATTTTCTTCTCCCTGGGCTTTGATTTTTTCTTGCTCGTGTTAGCCAGTATATATGGGATGGTTCCAGGGATATCATACAGTCATGGAATAGTTTGGGTTGAAAAGGACCTTTAAAGGTTGTCTAGTCCAACCACCCTGCAATGAGCAGGGACATCTTCCACTAGATCATCTCAATACTCCAGAGGGTTTTCTGATTCAAATTACTTTATTATTAATCCTAAGTTAATATTTTTTTAAAAGAGACCTTTTGAAATGGCCAGTGAAAAATGCCTCACTAAAATACTCATTGCCTTTTTTTTTTTTTTTCGACTTCTAAAACCTATATTAGACTGGAAATCTGCAGGGGAAAGCACACATGCGTTCAGCTGCTGTTCCAAGACCACACTATGCATTTCTCATACCAACATCAAACCAAGCATTTGCAGAGCAGAGGAACTCTCTTGGGTGTTTCCCTCATGGAGAAATTTTCCAGATGAAACTTACGTATTTAGCAAGGACAGCAGGCCCACAGCCCAGACCAGGCTCTTACATAGCCCGAAGTGCAGTCAGGCTGTTTGCACTGCCAGAGAAAGCACCAACTGTGTTGTGGAGCAGCCACTTAAGCCTGCCTTGAATTTGAGCCTTTGAGGTAATTCAGAGGAACTGGCTGTGTGCCCTGGGCTTGGGAAGGCCCTGATGTCACCACACACACTTGTTCCCTAAGCTGTGCCTCACAAGCTGACTTCCTCTGGAGGAGCAGGCCGTGATAGGATCAGCTTGGCTGGTACCTCCCAGGTGCTACGGCGGGACCTGAGCATTTCTAGCTGTTCCTATGTGTTGCAAGGGGGAAAAAAAAAGGTGGAGCTAAACTCTATGGCCTTTCCTTTCAGAAAGGTCTTGCAGAAGTCACCAAGATCCTGTTTGGTGACCGCAAGAGTCAGTGGTTGTGTGGCATCATAAACAGAGGAGTGTTGGCTGGGTCTTGCTAATAAGAGACACACCCCAGATATCGGTATCTGCCATGAGCAAATGTGGCTGTTGCAGCCCAGGTGAAAGTTCCTTACAGAAATTGTCCCTGCAGCTGATGATGCAGCACTGTTTGTTAGGTGTTGGGCAATCCATCTATAAAATAAATTCTGACATGGATTCTAAAAGACAATTCTGAGAACATTTGCATTACCAAACCAAGCAGTTCTTGCTCGCAGCTGTTACCAGCTGCTTTCGTATTGACAGATGTGAATCACACCAACAATTACAGTCCCACTGAAACCATTAATTATATTGGCAAGAGTTTGGAGTAGAAATTTAATTTGTTTTCAGCTGGATGTGAGCTACCCAAAAGTATTACTTGCTTTCTAACATACTGTGATGCAATCATACAGCCTGTTATTCAGCAGGCCAGGATGAATACCAAGAACGCAACACCTTAAATAATTTCCACATGGAGATACCAAACTCTGCATTTTGGTGGCTTTTTATACAAGACCATTAAAAAGCCAAGCACCCAAAGCCACGAAATGCCAAGAACACTTCCCCCTGCTTCCATCCCAAATTCTGCTTAGAGTTCCAGGACAAATTGCTGCCTTCAGCACCCATACTAGGCAGATGTGTGGTTTGCTTGACAGGTTCCCTGGAGTCACAGTTAGACTGATCAGGGCTGTGGGGTTGACCAGGTTGCATCTTCCCTCCAAAACTAACACATCTAAGCATCTCCATTAAAGCAAATTTATGCATCCACTTCTAGGTACTTGTCATTGATATAACCAAACCACCCATCCAGTTTGGAGAGTCTACCATTCCTTCCACATACAAGAAACTCAAATGGGAAAGAAAGCTAACAAAAATCCTATAAAGTTTTGTTCTGCTATCCTAACCTAGCTAATATCCAGCTGTCCAAGGGGGATGATGCAGGAAGTGAAGGCCTGAAACAAAGAGCCTGTTATTAAGTTAGTTTTTAGTTTTGCAGGAGAGCTTTCAGAGGAAACATGCTTTTCCTTCTGTTGATGTTCAAAAGTGCAGCAGTTTCTCAGCTGCTGTTATGTAATAAAATATTTCCTAACTTTCCTCAAGACTAATTTTTGTGCTTATGTAGCCCCTAGATAGCTGCTGCCTTGCTATAACATCCTGTGTGTTTTAATTACTTAAATTAGACATAATATGTAGATATAAAAATGTGCTATGTACTTCTATGGCTCTTCTAGTCCTAAAGAGCTGTTTAAATGCATACATTAATTAATTGCTAATATTGCATTGTAATTTCAAGCACCAGATTCAATTAACAAAACACTAATAAGGGAAAAGATTATATACACATACTATTTTTTACAAATCCTTATTCAGATGAGCAGTCACACCAAAGCCTGTGCTGTCACCCTTGTCAGGGCTGTACACCTGAAGAGGGTCTGAAACCTTCCACTGACTTCGCATATATAAGCGCAGCTTTCAATCCAAAGGCCGTCTATGTTTTTCCTAAGATCTTTCAGCATTCTGCAGAGACCCATGAGCTAATCTATCTCCTAAAACCTTCTGTTCTCTTGAGGCAGGATGCAGATCATGAAGCCCGTGTAGAAGAGGCAATAACTCGAATGCTGGTATGCGCTATAAAATCAGCAGAAAATCCCAGAGATGGAGATCTCTGGCTAAATCCCACAGAGGTAAGCCCTCTACTGCTCCCCTTATAGCAGCAATAACAAAGAATTACTGACATTTTGCTTAACTCCCCTTGAGTCTTAATGCTGCTGTGAGAAAAAGGCTTCCATGCCTTCATGTAGCAAAAGTAATTCATGGAAGATAATCACACAAGGCTGAATTGAAACATGTCTCCTTTTAACTGAGTATATTCTGGGTGTTTTCTTAGGTTGAGGCAACATCCCATGAAATCAATCTTCAGTACCTGAATAAAGCAGTGTCTGCATACTTCAAGTGTCAGGAGACAAGTGTGTCAGGGCAGGCACTTTCCAGCAGCATTGGTGCAGAGCAGAGGACAAATGCCTCGTGCAAGAGGAAGAGAAGGGAAGTTGGCTGTGGACCAGAGAGCTGCACATTACTAACCCAGGAACGTGGCTTTCCAACACCCAAAGCAGAAGAGCTGCAGAAGATACCTTTTGGGCCTCATCTTATTCAGGTTTTACCACAGTCTCACAAAACAAGCGTGATGGATGCAGTTGCAGTTGAAAGTGATGGTAGAGATCTTCTCCATGAAAATGAAGGAGAACATTTTGGAAGATTACACTGCAAGAGGAAGAGATTGCTAATGAGCAATGACTGTGAGACAGCTGCACATCAAGTGGATTCAGACTGCAGTCCATGCACCTCACAAACAGCCCTTTCTACCAATGACCTGTTAGACTGTCTGGTTAATCCTCGTGTCATCAGTTTAGTGGCTCAGCTGCTGTTGGAAAGGATGAGAGTGTGATACTGGAGTGCTTTATCATTTCTGAAACAGAAATCAAATAGCAGCCTTGTTCTGTGTGTTTAAGATCTGTAATAATTGAATGTTCCATTTCAAATAATTTTTAGGTACAGATAGATACAGTTAATGGTTAAGTGCAGGTTGAAGTTGAGCTGAAAGAATAGCTGGTTTTTGATGGCTGGGAAGAGGAAGGTGTGTTTAGTCAGGGAGCTGCTCAGTGTTATGAGCAAGAGAGAGCACACAGAGTCACACTCCGGCTGTGCTGTGCAGGTGAAATCTTCACAGTGTTCTACAGCTCTGAGCTGGAAAACAAGTGTGGCTTGGTGATAGATAACAGAGGGAGTGCTGGGACATGGTCACATTGCAGAGGGGGACCAAGGGTGGGAGCAGATAGATTGACTGTAGACGGCAGTCCTTGACCACATTTAAAGTAAAATGGTCAATTAGCAATCAGTTGATTACATTAGAAATAATAAATTCAAATAAACCTAAACCTCAGCCAAGAGACAATGCACTCACTAATGCATCTACTTCCTCCTTTCCACTAAATCACTTCAGTTTTGTCACAAAGCTCTAGGTTGGAGTGAGACAAAAGCCCTTAGCAAGAATGAAGCCTTCAGCTAGTTCAGAAACTCTTGATGCTGGGAGATTACTAGTCACTGGGAAGTTGCTGGTATTATTTTTATAAAGCCAGATATGCAGTTCCCTATCTCTAAGGAACAAAGCAAAAGAACTACGACTTTTTACCTCTGTCCTTCTCTCTACTATAACAATCAAAATGTAATAATTTTTTTTCTTTTGGTTGTAAACAGTTGCTGTACAAGATCACCCTTTCTTCAAAGGATCGTAGTCCTTGGATTTGTTTTTGAAGGCTGAGTTGTTCTTCGATTGAAAAGTTAGGGAACATGAAATATAGGCAAGAAGGTTTGTTATCTCTGAAGCTATGCATGGAGGCTTGAACAAAACCTGGAAAGAAAGCTGCTGGCATCTTCCAGGATGCTCTCACCTCCTGTGGCTTCTGTTTGTGGTGGCAACATTTAGGCATTTTCCCTAACCACAGTTTCAAGAAACAGCTTCAGGGACAGCTCCTGTGAAACCTTTGCCTTTAAAATGTCTCTTTGCTTATGTCTTCCAGAGACCAACAAACCAGTTTCTATCATCAGCGTGTTCCCATATCCATAACCTTGCACCACCAGCCCTCCAGGTGGTATTTCCTTTGCTTGGGGTGTATTCCCTGCTAAATACATGAAGCTAGTGCTGTTTTCACAAAGATCAACTTCCACCAATTTATAGTTGAAAAATCCTGATAGCAAAGGTGCTTTCTCTCTGCTTTTATTCAGACTGCATTTTGGCAGGGCCCTGATGAATTATGGTAAGGGCTTTAGATATGCACCAATAAATCAGAAATTCAGGAAACCTTGCCATTTCAAAAATCTCCACAAAAACCTAATACACTTGGAAGAGGATTAAGTTGAAAAGCTTCAAAGGTTCATGTTTAACAAGCATAGAAACCTTACCCTGATGGAAACAGACCTGTATATGTAGTTTGCTGGAGACCCTGGCTTTGAAGAGTGGCTGTGAGTTAGTAGCAGAAGCCATGCGAGCTCCATCTCTGACCCACAAATGTGCAGTTTTCAGTGTCCTGCTCTGCCGTGGTAGTTGGCTTCAGACCCTGATAACACCTGTGTATGATCCTCAAAAGCAACCTGCAGGCGAGATACAACTCTCAGCAATGTGTGAGAAAATCCACTGGTTTTGTTTGATGTTCCTACACCAGAGGGTCTCAACGGGGTTGCACCCTTGCAACCCAACCAGAATTTAATAGACAACCGTGTTGATACAGTTCCTGTTCGTGTGATGGCATTGCTGTGACAAAGGGATTCAGAATCAGTCAGGAAACATCTTGGTCACCTCTACTGCCTTTAGTGATTCACCAGGCTCGTAGGGAGCAGTCTGTGGAACAGGGCAGACCCGTTTTGAGGCATGGGCACATCTCAGCAGAGCTGGGTTTAGTAAGACCCTGTTCATGTCCAGCTGCTGGGCTTGCCTTTCCTAGGCTGACCAGTGGGGCTGAGACCAGCTGGAGAGCACTGCTGCTGGGAGCAGTTGCACTGAGGAGGAGGGGGTGCAAATGCTTCATTTTAATTCACTGAGCAAAAATAGTCTTGCAATAAAAAAGCTTTTATGTCTAGAACAGATAGAGGTGGGGGAGGAGAAGCACAGGCAGTAAAGTGGAGGAGGACGATGGCAGCATCATCTTCCAGTCCTCACAGCGTGAACTTGCTAAGCTTAAGCTTTCCTCCCAACACACAGATCATCTTAACATACCCCCACAAAATCCACACTGAACATTTCATCCCTCTGTCCTTGGAAAGGCTCACTGAACATGTCAGGGGTCTCTGTAGGACTTGCCCCAATCGCCTTCAGTGCGTCTGCCAGAGGACCCATCTCGGGCTCAGTGTAGGAGCAGCATTGTCCCAAGGCTGAGCTGTGTTCAGAGTCACATCCCTCACCACGCCAATCAAACCCTCTCTGTCTGGGGACAGTCACAGTTAATGCCTGCCCAGGTGCAGCGCATGATTTAAGGGCCAGGCTGTGGCCAGAAGCCATTAAGCCAAGGGGATAGGGAGCAGAGTGAGTGAGGCTGTTTAGGATGCAAGGCAAAAGCACCAGAAGGACTTTGTGTCTCAGAGGTGCAATATAAAATCTCAGTCATACACTCTGCACACAGGGGCAGGGAGAGAAATGACCACAAATTCAGAAAGTCATGTATGGCAAATGGCTTGTGCACCAGTAAGAGAAATTTATAGCTGTGACCCGATTTGCAGGATGCCAAATGCCACGATTTCTGACGCCGTTTCTAAATTCATGGCCACTGCCTGCAGAAGCTCAGACAAGTTTCTACATATTCATAGCGTTAAAAATAAATGATTTCTGATCTCTCTGGTGACAGTCTGTCTCCAAGAAGAGCAGGAACCCAGTACCAGCCCTCTGCAACTACTAATAGAAACTTTCTCCCCCAAAAAAGAGTATTCCCCACTCACTGTCAGCAGTGGGCATGGCAGCAGTTGAGATCACAGCCTGGAGCCATCACTAGGGTGGTCACAATGGTGACGTGCTTGTCATCTCTGCTTTAGCTGAGTGATAGTAAGAGATGGACACTGCAATGCCTGGTGTTGAAGTTAAAGCCTTGCTCCAGCCCGGGGCCAGCCCAAGCAGTGGGATGGACCAGCACATTCATCTCCCTGCGCACATCCAGGCTGTTCCACTTGCCTGGTGGGGACTCTGTGTGCTCCTGCCCCAGTACCAGGTTTACAGAGTGGCTCATGGGCCAGCCTGGATTATCTCTCCTGGGCTGTCTGACATTGCTACTCACTGGCCCTGAGCACCACCCTCACTAAAAGGAATCTGCAAAAAACACACCCAGTCTTAGCTCTCAAGTGAGCAGGAAGGGAAAACCCCAAATATCTTCCAGAGTTTCGGTCTTCTCTGGAAAACCTCCCCACTACATTTTTGTGGGTACCATTGGCTTTCACAGCACTATTGCCCCAATTTGCCCCTCTCAGGACTTCTGCTCTCGCACAGTTTTCTTGATGCCACAGAGCATTTCAACTGCAGAACCGTGACATATATTATCATCTAACATTAACCATAAATTGAGCTTTTAACTAACAAGCATGGCATATTGAAGAGGCAGAGAGAATCCTTCCACAGTGCTAATTGCCCTTTAAAATAAAAGCAGTGCCACAATTCAGTTTGCCAGCTAGTAAGCTCCTTGCTGTGTTTCTCAACTACAAATATGAACTGTTTTGGTGTTTGGCATGAGCAGGCTTCCTCTCATGGGAGTTTCCTGACATTTCCAGTGTTATTACAGTGGTGGCTGATGGGGAAAGACCTTTGCAAACAAGTGGCCTGGTTTTACCATCTGGTTCATCCAGATGAGGGAGGAAAAGGATCCTAGACCTCCTGTACCACGTTCTTCTGTCCTCCAGACAAAGAGTCCTGACCCACAGCAAGATGGGGGGGACACTTTGCCACACTGGCTGAAAGGGCTGTGGGATGATGGCATCTCTGACTAAAGAGCCACACATTTCAGAGTTGTGTTTTTCGAGACGTCCCAAGTGGATGCTCCCACTAACATTAATTTCTCCATCTAATTAGTGGGGTTTGTCCATCTTAGTGGGGTGACTGGGAGCTGGAAGTTCTGGTCACCTTGGAGCAGCCTGTTTGGCAGGCCTGCAGCACCCAGGGCTCCAGGGAGGACTGGAGGGCACTGGGGACAGAGGTGACAAGTGCTGTGCAACAGCAGTGCGGAGAGGATTTTTGTGAGTCTCTCAGAGGCTCAGAGAACACAAGCAGAAACCCTGGAGCTCTCTGACCTCCAAGTGGCCCTGTGCTGAGGGACCTGGGGAGTCCTGGAGAGGGTAAATGTGTCCCACAAGCCCAAAGAGTTGCTTTGCAGCCAAATCTCAGATGTGCCACAACTGTCCTGGTCCTTGTATTTATTTACAGGGGCAGTGTCATGGAAAAGACATGGCCAGCTCCCTGCTCAGCACCTGTTACAGATTCTCAGTAAAACCTAGCTCTAAGTTTTGAGGGTGCAAACTTTGCTGCTTCCAAAGCTCTGGTGGAATTGTCCCAGCAATGAGTTCTCATTCCTTGTGATGATCTATGAAAACCACTTTGTGAAGGTCTGAATCTGATACTTTCAGCACTGAAGAACTTTTAAATCCAATTTCACAGCAAAAAAGGTGGCCCCACATCTTTCCAGATCAGAAAGGTTGATTGTAAAACAGGTTTGCATCTCCCTTGGGGATATTTGACTCATGTGGAGCAACTCTCTGCCCCATCACTGCCTCAGGGAGGGTACCTATGAGCTTCAAGGGCAGGCAAAGAGTTAAAATTGTTCTGAATTCCTCTCTCACCCCTGTCATGTCCCCTCCTCCTGCTCCCCAAACCCTGGGCTATGCCCATTGAGAGCACCAAGCAGTAAAACCCTTCCCTTCTGAGCAGTGCCAGGCGTGTCCTGTGCCCTGGTGGGACACATGAATCCAGCCCAATTAACAGCAGCCCTAACAAAGCTGGCTGGAAAATCACTATTAAAATGAAAGATGGTGTTGTGTAAAAAGAAGGCAGAGCAAGCAAGGCCATAACACAACTTATTGCTGTCCCCAGACGAGCTGCCTCGTAACTTATGAGGGACTCGGTGCCTCGCCTGAATTTCAGCCCATGCCTCCCCAGGGAAGTAATGTATTACCTCTGCATTTGCTTGGAGATTTGGGGGTTTATCCAGAGGGATTAGGATCTCTGCCATCGTTAAGAATGGAGCTTTCTGCCACGGTGTGATAGCTCATTGCAACATGGTTCATTCCTTGTTTGCTGCTGCTCCCTTGACTGAAGCTGCAGCATTGCAAAGATCGATACGGCAGACTGCACGTGGCTCACCCCTGCTTTGGCCATGACTGGTGTCCCTTCACAGGCCAACAGCCCCGCCTCCCACCCAGGGGCGGTGCCCTGAGGACAGCCTTGCCTGGGCGAGCCTCCTCTCCTTCCTGCTGAGGTCCTGACGGGATCAAAGGTTTCCAAATCACCAACACGTTTGACTCCAAGCCTCTGAATAGACCCAACTGCCCCCAAGTTATATTCATGAGGAGGAGCCTTTTGGGCAGATGAAGGCCAGAGAATAAGGCAACTCAAGGGTACAACACATCAACAGTAGCATCCTCAGCCCTATGACTGCTCTCCTGTCTCTGTCAATCATATTATTACCATTATCAACTCAAAACAATGTTCAAAACTCTATCAGAAAGAGTCTTCTACTGCACTAGAGCAGGAACCAGTAGAAGACAAGCCTGTCCTGGCTGGGGCAGGAGAGGAAAGATGAGATGGCCATGCAGGTCTTTGCCATCCCTTCCTCTTCAGAGAGTCAATTAGCAAGGCATGGTAGCAGTATTTGTGCATTTACTGCATGCGCTGATTACAGTAAATTTTGTCCTGCACGTTAAAGTCAGAAACATCTCGCATCTGCCAAACAGCAATCAGGACCAATTAATGAAGATGTAATTTCCCCAGATGCTGCTATTAACATAATTCACCGTGTTCCTAGCAACATGACTATAATTAACCCAGTTAACCACAACTCTCATCACTGCCACATCAAGCTGCCCTTGCCCTCAGAGGAGCCTCCCTGTCCCCAGTCACATCCACAGGGCTGTGGGTCAGAGCCACTCCACATTCTCTCTCCTCAGGGGGTGGGTTTGGGAGCTGCAGATGTGGTCCCCAGCCCAGAAGTGCCAGAGGCTCTTCTCAGAGGCAGGACAGCACAACAACCCTGACATGCAGTTTCCAAGACTCAGATGCTCCTCTCCGACAAGATGGGTGACACTGCAGCAGACCTGCCCCAGCCCTGGGAAAGGTGCACACCCGTGGTGGTCAAACACGTGGCAAAATTAAGCCAGTCTCTTAACGCAGGGTGCCCTCCAGCCCTTTTTCCCAGGTTGATGCCAATGTAATGATGTGGCTCGCACACAGCTCTGCCTTCACCACCATCCAGAGCACAACAACTCACTGCTGGGGAGCAGCAGATCCAGCTGGGAGCCAGGGGCGGCCCTCACCCACGGCGGGCAGTCCTGCATGGCTGGGACCCGGGTCCATCAATACCCCCACACACAGAGAGACGTGAACAAGATCCAAGGTCCACCACAGTCCAGCAGATGGGAGCAAACGGATTCCAGGCTGCAGAGATGGGGTGATACAATGCAAGGCCCCTTCTGAAGAAAGGCTGAAAGCAGGACTGGTGGCCGAGCTGACCTGCAAGGGGCTCCAGTGCCCGTGAGCAGCTGTGTGTCCCAGCTGAGTCTGAGCAAGGCCATGAGGGCTCTCAGGTGCTCCTGCTCCTGTGATATCCCTGCTTGCCATGGGCTGGGGGCAGGTAATGCTCCTGCTGCTGATGGGGAAGGCCAGTGGCAGTGGAATTTTCTCCCCTTTTTGTCCTAACTCAGCTTTACTGCTGCTCCTAAGAAGCAATTCAGGGTGAGGAAGAGGAGGAAGTGGACCCTGTTCATTTGGTTCAGACCAAGTTTCAGGGTTTACCAAGTGCTTTGGTCCTTGAGGAGTTGGGGCAAAAGTCTCATCCTGTGCCTGCATCCCCATGTTGCTCTCACTTGATCATTCTCTAAATGCTGAAGGCAGGAGCTGGAGATGCTCCTGGGAAGGACCAAGCCTCCTGCAGCCCCCTGGGCCACCTTCTAGCAGAGAAGCAGAATCACTGCCCACCTTCATGGCTGACACAGGGTGCAAGCAAAATGCTTTAGCCTAATTTTGTTTGCACAAAAATTATTTCAATTTTCCCTGTTTTTAGAGAATGGACATTTTCAAGTTGTCAAAATTGGTCAGAAGCAAGTTTCATCTACATCTGAATGTGCCCTGGAAGGTCTTATCAGCTGGGAGTTCGAGCTGGGTTCTATTTAATCATTCCACATTTTCAATGTAATTTCACTTAAAAAAACCTCATGAGCAGTATTTCTGAAAAGCTCAAAAAAGTTGGAAGGGTTTTTGTTTCCTGAGGGAAGAGCCCCTGGTTTCTCTGCCAGCCTTTTTTACTGGTGAGAGAGGCAACAAGAAAGGGTATGTGAAAAATTAATAGATGCCTTTTTTTTTTTTCCTCACAAGTGTGGAGAGTTTTCAAATGAATTTAAACTATTCAGTTCATTCTTTTGATAGCTTTGGTCAATAGGGAGTTGATTTCCTAGCCAGTTCTGGGAGCACCTTGAAACTTCTAAAATTTGGAGAAGCATTGACCAAATCCCATTTCCTAGTGTGAGACCACTAGTGCTTTAAATAATTCATCTGGTTTCTTGCAGATTGATTTAACTCAAATCACCTGAAAATTCTAAGTGTAAAAATGTGGATAATCTGTTGGGTCAGAAAAAGCAAGACATTTTAATGAAAGCACAGACCTCTCCAAACCAGTGAATAGTTTAACAATTACCTGCTATAATAACACGTAAAAAGATGCTGTGGACAAAGGTGAGATCATTCATGTTAATTAAAGTGTCTGAGCCACAACACTCGTGCCTTAATAGTGGATTTAAACTGAGGCGTTGTAAAGCGATGATAGAACAGTCATTGCTTTCATGTAATTAAGGGAGAATAGAGAATTAACAAGTGCATTTTGAGGGGGCCGGCGGAAGGATGCCAGCTCCTCACGGCTCCAGCGGACCGTGTTCAGGGCTTTCCTGGGCGCTGGTGGGAAAGCCAAGGGTCAGGTAGGGGGATGTCGGGGTGAGGGGCTGCCCCCAGCCTGGGCAGCTGCTCCCGCACAGGGATCACCCCAATCCAGCCATGAGAAGGGTCCGGTGCCTGCGGATCCCAGAGCGATCCCGCTTGGCTTTTCCCGCAGCCCCCTGCCTTTCCGCCCCTCTCAGAGATGCAGCCGCCAAATCGGGATGGCTGCCAGCGCCAGAGGAGCCCTGGGGACATGTTTTAGGGCATTTCTGTCTGGTGTGCTGCCCTTTCCCACCTTCTCCCCCGGGAGCTTCCCCACAGCCCGGGAAGCCTCAGCCGCGCCGTGGGAGGGATGAAATATTCACCGGGAAACGCGAGCGAGGAAGGGAGCGATTGACTCCGTGCGGGGGCGATTGGGGCACGGGGGAGGGGGAGAGCCATTATTCACACCCAGGGAGCGGCTTCCATAGCAGGGCGAGCAAATCCTTCCAGCACCCTGCTGCCAGCCCCTGGACAGCCCCGGGAGCAAGAGAACCCCCTGCTCACTGCTTCCCCATCCTCAGCCCACGGGCGTTTGTAGCCCTTTTTGAAGGGATGCAATTTGGTCCCCGAATCCCAGAGCAGGGTAGAGACTCTGAGTTCCCAAAAGGAGGGACCTGGTTCCCCATCACTGCCCTGCTTTCCTCCTTTCCTCTGGGCATTGGGCTCTGCCTGCTGCCACCACAGGGCACCCAAAACCATGCCAACATGTCTGTGCTGGTCGGGGCTGCAGGAGGGTCCTGTCCCAGGAACACCAGCCCCACTGATGCACAGCACGTGCCAAGGTGGCTTTTTGAACAAAGTTTGCCCCCTTTTTTTTCTTTTTTTTCTTTTTTTTTTCTTTTNTTTTTTTTTTTTTTTTTTTTTTGGTGCCACAGTAATTCTTTCATTCCATCAGCTACAGAAAATCAATGTGTCTTTTCAGCTAGAAGCCCTGGCTTGAAGCTTTCAGTTCCTTAAATCATCTTCCCGTGATTTAAGGGCAGGCGAAATTCCTCTCTGGTGCAAGGTGTGTGATGCTTTCCCAGGAGAAGCCCCACCACAGAAAGACAACATGACAGCACAAGATGCAAGAGGGGCTGAGCCCCCATCCCCTGACCCCTGTGCGCCCCTCAGCTGCCCCACAGAGCCCCTCCCGCCCCAGACCAGGACAGTGCCTGTGCCAGGATTGGCTTCTCCACCTTCCTCACACCTCTCAGTGCCAGTGGGGGGATTAGTGCTGGCAAGAGCCCCAGCCCCCAGAGGAGCCACTGAAACCACACAACGTCCTCTTAACTTGCAAAGACATGAGCTTGGTGGGGAGATGACTCAAGCACAGCCAACGTGGGGTGCTGGGAGGCTCGTTCCAGCCCCACTCCTGGGAGCACAGCAGTACCCACGTACTAATCCAGCCAGATGTTATTAAAGCCTTGATCAAATTAAACATAGCGAGCTTTTAAGTTCTCCCTTTGGATTTACCCAGACTAAATTCTTCAGAAACTAATTGACAGGTTACTTTTAAAAAATTTTGGCAGCTTGCTGTGTTGGAACATCGAGTGCCAAGCCAGGGGCTGCTGGTGGGATGCCTACAGGGTCCATGGGTTTCCCTAATGTTTTCTGGACTTGGCTGAAACAGCAGGAGGACACGAAGGACCCCAGAAATAATTATTTTAAATCCTGTTCTGAAGGCTTTTCCCTCCTTCCTGCTTTCAGATTCATTTATTTAGTTTTCCCTATTGAAATAAAGACTAATGTAGCTGAGTTGGAAAGCAGAGCTCTTTTGTCTTGCCTTGCAAGAAAAGAGAATAGCCTTGCTCCCCTTTTAATGCTCATGCATGAAAAATCTCCCAGAAAAATCTCCATTTATCAAGCCAGATTGAAGGGCACACAACAGCAGAGCTCATTGCCCTGCAACTCTTACCTTGTACCTCTGTTTGTGCTTGGAAGTGCTGTGATTAAGAAGATTGCTTTTTCTTTTAGGTGTCACGGAACAGAAAATTTACAGCAATGGGAAGCAAGGACAGGGGTGCAGCTTTACATAGAAATCAGAGCATTTCCTAACAATTAGGAGAGAGGCACTGAGTTTGAGGCACATGGTGATTTCCAGCTTCCAACTGCTCTGTGTCCTGTGTCACCAAGGGGCAGTGGGAAGCTGCTGGGGATGGAGGGCTCAGGCTGGGTCTCTGGTGGTGCCAACACATCATCCACCAGCTGGTCCTACCACAGGGAGCTGCTCCACCACATCAACAACACAGTAGGAATGCTTTCCACCAACCTCAACACAATCTTTTAAACAATTATTTATAGAATTAATAGAGAAGTCAAATAATCCAAATGAATGATAACATTTTAAAGTAATTAGTTGCTACAAATGAACACAAATGGTTTCAATACATAATGCATTAACTCCAGCAGAAGGGAAATTCATCCTAATTAGAGGTGTGCTGGGGCTGTGGTACATCATGAGGGCACTCGGCTCTGGGACCTCCCTGGAACCCTTTATTGGCAATAAATCCATACTTTTTCCCTCCCATATAAACTCCTCATAACTTTTACCTTTCAGTAACACACATCCATGGTGAGCTTTTCTTTTTTGTCCATTAATTGCTCCATTTTGTTCCATTTAATTCCATGGAAAGTTCAGTAATGGAGGGGCACAGCCCAGTCACCAGGCTGATCTGCTCTAAAGTAATTTTTCCTTGCACAGAAACTCTGTAGTGAACAACAAGAGCATTTTAATGCCAGCTCACTCTTCCAGCAGCCAAATTTGCCAAAAAGGGGGATGGGGTATCCACAATGATCCCAACGGCATCTGATGGGAGCTGCTCCAAACCCTCCCAACCAAACCCCATCACTTGTTCAAACAGGGTCCATGCCTTAAATCAATCATCAGGGCAGATATTTTGTGGGCATAATGCAGTTTCTTCCATCTGATTCAATCACTGCATAATCAAATTACCTTCTCTGGCACCTATTTATTTGTACCAAAACCACACACTTTCCATCTTTTATTTTTATCCTTCCAGGCAGCTGATGTCGGACAATGCAATCAGTGGTGACAGAAAGGTTCTGTTTCAATTAATGAGAGAGCAAAGTTCTCAGGGGAGGAGAGGCAGAAAAGCCAGGATGGAGGAGGACTTGTGATAGTTCAGGATGATTAGGGCTAATTGCCCTGTTTTGCTGCCAGTTGCAGTTTCTGAGGCAGAACTACTGGGCTGTGAAGGTCTGGAGATGTCCTTTGGATGGGTGCAGGGATTGCAAGATGGCTGTCCAGTTACCCATGGGACTCACTGTGGTCCCTCTGCTGCTCATGGAGCCCCGTCAGGATGCTTGGGGCAGGGCAAGCAAAGGAACAGGGACATGGCCCTGACAGACCAAGCCAGCAGGATGGAGGAGGAAGCTTGGTTTGATGTAGAAGCTCCATAAGGAGACAGTTGCCAGCAGTGATCCTTGGTGCGTTGCCATGGCACTGCATGGGCAGACTAACACCAAACACAGCCGTGGCTTCTGCCAGCACATTTTTCCATGGAGAAAGCCAGAAGGTGCCTGTCTGCCCACAGCATCTCTCCTCCTCCCCATCCTCTGACACGGCTGGCTTTCTCCCTGAAGTGTGGTGCTTTACATCCCTCATAAACCCCAGTGCTGGCTGCACCTCAGCCTTTGATGGACATGTTGGTTCTTAATTCCAGTAGCACCTCATGGCAAATGAGTCCAGCTGAATATTTCCTTTAGCTGTGTCAATGCTGCTGCAGTGTAACCATCTGGCTTTCCCTCTGGAGCCTGGCTGGTGTGGCCACATTTGCTCTCCTCTAATCCTCCCCTCTCACCCTTTGTTGGCCTCATCTCCATCACCTCACTTCACTCAATGTCTCATTGAACACTGGGGCAGTGAAATGTCATCTTGACAGACTTCAACAGGAGCAGGACTGCACCAAACAGTTTATATTTTTATTAAACAAGGCACATTGACTGCTCCAGCTTACACAGATCACTGTTATCCTGGAGCTACACGAGCCAGGAACACCTGGATTGCTGGACTCCCTTGAATGCCTGTTTTGCTAGTGGATGTGTGTGACATTCCCACACTCACATTTGCCCATTTTTCAGGGCATCTGATTTGCTTTTGGAAACTTCCAATCCTTAGGAAAGCAAAACAAGAAGACTCTTGGCTCCTTCCCAAAAAAATCACTTGATGTATGAAATGTTCCCTGAGTGTTGTGAGTTTGCCTTGCCCTTGCATGGCTTAAATGTTGCACTAGGATCATGGAAATGGGGAGAAAGGTTTTTATTATTACTAGTTTTGCCTGTTTCTTATTAAGTTTCACCATCTCCATGGCCTCTCTGTCCAGGTGGGATCCTGCTGGTTGGGGGCCAACATCTCAGCTACCCTCGGGTTCTTCCACCAGCCACTGCCCTCTGCTGTTTCCCCAGCACCACTGCTCAGGCAGGACCCGGGGCACAGGGGGGATCTATAAGAGCATTTTTGGCCATCCCTGCTGGGGCTGGCCTGTGCCCAGATGGGGCAGGTAATGAGGTAGATGATGGTGATGGGAACAACATGGAAACCAGCAGGGTTCCCACTCCCAGGTGTTCATGTACATTTGGATATCTGTAGAAAAATGTCCACAATACTGAAAGCAGTGAGGATAAGGAAGGAGTCTTTTCCAATAGAAATATATTATTTATTTCTGGGACCTAAAATTCTACCCATGCCTCACACCCTGTGGCAGCCACAGGAACAGACCTGCCAGAGTCATCTTTGTGGAGAACAGAAGTTGGAAATAATGGAAAGCTTTTATCTAGAGCAAAACCTTCGTCATAAAACTTCAGAAAATGAATTTCTTTTTCAATGGATCCCCTGGAGCCTAAAAAATAAGTATCTGAGGATTCATGTAGTAGTAAAAGTCTATAAAAGTCTTTGAAGCAAATGGGTTATTGAGGAATTATGTGTGGAAATGAATGGCTGGATTCCTCTGCAAATCTCTTCATGGAGATGCCCTGACATAATGAAGATGCAGCAGATGTATTAGTAGAAATCCTCTTTCTAATAATTGCTATACCTTATGGTTTTCCTAAAGTGAGGGTTTACCTGATGAAAAATCCACTTAAACATCTTTTTCTAGGAGGGAGGCTGTCATCATTCAGTGGGAAAGATCCAGCTTGGCTCTCCATCCCCTCCCTGGGGTGGGGGATGCTTTACCTGTCTGTGTAATACTGAAGAGCAGTGAAAGCCTTCCTTTTCCCTGGCAAGAGGTGGCCAAAAGATGAAATTGGGCCCACAGCCAACTTTATGATAGCAAAATACAAGGGGAAAAAAGCTATTTATGAAAATACAGTGGTTCCTGGCCAGGGCAATGGCAGATACATCACTCACAGACCACCTGACAGACAGAAAATGCACTGCATCAACTCCTTGCTGTCCCACAGGCTGCACTCACTCCATGGAGGTGCCTGTGGCTCCCCCAGGACCTCCTGTCCTCAGAGCAACATCTGCAGCCTCCCCATCATCCCCCACGCAGCAGCCCCTGTGTCCATGAGGTCCCCACATGTGGCCCTCGAGCAGCTTTGTCACAGCGTTTGCCCACCCTCGCGGAGGGGTTTGACACCCCCAAAGAACATGAGCCCGGTTAGTTTTACATAAGTGCCGGGTTCTCTGTGGAAACAGAGCTCCCTGCTTTAATTATTATCGATTCTCTTTTTCCCAAGGACATGCTGGGCCTCTCTGCACCCCCCCTGCTGACTCCAGAGATCTCGCAGCGCTTTCAGCTGAGCAAGCGTTTCTCTTGCAAATCTAAATATTTATGCTCCAGATGTGTAAACAGCCCAGACTCAAATGAGGGGTATTTTATGTTACTGAATTGTAGTGAGGGATCAAGACTGCCCCATTGTGTGGACTCTGACATCTTCTTATGCTGTTCATTGTACTTTGTTGCTGGTGGGCTCAGCCCCCTCACCTCCCTTCTCCAGGTGCTTTGCTCTGATTATTTATATGATGAATCCAGATGGATAGGAATTAGATCGTCGTTACTTTATGTTGTATTGTCTATACAGATGCCAAATGTTCATCTGCCTGAATGCAGTGGTTTAAAATCATATGACATTACAAAGGAAAAAAAAAACACCACCAGGCTTTGCTAAAACATTATGTCCATGAGGGAGATAAATTATACACTTTTCCCTTAGTGTACATCCAGAGAAAATGTTACCAATCTTGGCATGGCCCTCCACAGACCCTTCTCATGGAGAAATTATTTACTCAGCATGGGACAAGCAGGAGTTTTGTTTACAAGAGCAGACCTGGATGTTACACTATTCTAAACTTGCTGCTCAAAAGCCAGGTGGGAGTGGGCACATGCCTGATAAGGTACAGATGTGATTGCAGCCCCCCTCCCCAATTTTGGCTGGGGTCTGCCTGCACGATAAATAGGAGGTTTAAATGTGTCCTTGAGCAGTGTCTGTGGAGTCACTCAGAGCTCTGACCAGCTGCCTGCAGACATCACTGCTGCTGGGAGGCAGCCTGAGGAGATGGGAATTGCACGGGATGAGCAGCCTCAGTTAAATACAGTTCCAAATAGATAAAATTAATGACTTTTTTCCTCTGGTCATAGTGGGAAAGGATGCACCTTGCTTTCAGGCCCCTTCTCATGGGGTACAAGCAAAGCATCCCTAAACCTGCCTCGATCCCATTGTGGAGACACCAGGGGCCCACCAGAGAGGCAGCAGGGAAGGACCTCCAGGACCACATCCCAAACCCCACAGCAATGCTGTCCCTCCCAGGGCACGAGCCTGCACAGCAGGGGCTTCATGACACCTGACTTGAACAGCTCAGCAGAGGGAGGGATGCAAACACCCAGTGATGGGGTTTTCTAAATAACCACTTCATTCCCAGGTGGCAGTGTTCCTGCTGGCACCTTGCTTGGGCGAGGAATCAGTTCCCCTAATTAACAGTCCCATTGGGTGGTGGCATGTCCCAGATGCACGTCCAGGGGACACGTGGCTCAGGACCTGGGCTCGCTGCAGCCATGTGGGTGCTGCCCTCCGGCTGTGGGGTGATGCCACCAGCCCCTGCAGGAGCTGCCCCAAGAGCAGGGGGCTTAGACTTGAGGCCTCAAAAACAGTTTCCACTCAGGTTTTGCAGTTCTCTGGCATACTCCAGCACCAGTCCCACACATGTGCTCAAGCCTTTTGACAAATTCCAAAATGAGATGTGCTCCCAGTACTGGGCAGGAACGGAGCTCACATTCCAAGCCAGGGAGGCCTTCTACCATCAGGGGTTTGTCTGACACAATTAATATAAGGCAAACAATTTCTAATAGGGGAACATTTCCAGAAATACAGGAATTTTTTTTTTTTTTCAGGTATAAAAGGAAAACTGGTGAATGGGTACTCAATTTTCTCCTGGCTTTCACCAGGGAGGTTATCACAGTTTGCAAAGTGCTGCTGGGGGAAGAAGGACTGAAACCAACTCCTTATGCTCTGCCATTTAATTAATTTTAGACACTTTACAGTAAAACATAATTTGGCCCAAATTCTACAAATGAGAAGATAGAGTGGTGAAAATGCCTGGCTCACCCAGCTCTGTGGCACACCCCAAACATGCTGCAGGCAGACATGGAAGTTCTCCCCCTGAATATTAAACAAGGATTGGAAGGTAATTCAAGCTTCCTAAAATTAAGGGTCTAAATCCATTTACATTTACAAGCACTGTAATTAAATAATAAACCAAAATATTATGGTTTGCACTCTAAATATGAATTCAAGAGCATATGTCTAAGATTACATTACAGCCCCTTATTTGTTTAGCCTGCTGCAGTCTCTGCTTGCAGGGAGGAAAAAATTGCACAGAGAGGAAAAAATTAAATCCCTGAGTCCCAGAGCCACAGCAGGTCCCTGCTGCTTTAGGCTGGGCAGGTTCAGTTAGGCTTTTCCTTCCAGAGAATTCCATGTGCCTGTGGCAGCACAAGCATCTCCTCCCCATTACCTGACCCCATCCCATGCCCCACCTGCTCCTGCTAAAACCCTGTGCCAGAGGCTGTCCCCTGTGTGACCTGTCCCTGAGGTGACTGCTTGGAGCTGCTCTCTGCCCCATTGCAGGCTCTCGTGTGCCAAAACAAGGCACAGCCTGGTGTGCTTGTCCCCGCTCTGTGCCCTGTGCTGGCTGCAGTTCCTCTCTGCAGGGACGCTCTGGGGCTCTGCCTCTCTGGCCATCTCTGCCCACCCTGTCTTTGAGCACAGGGACAGTGGCACAGCCACCACTCGTCTGCTCTTTTATTTGCAGTCTCGGCAAAGAAATGAAGGGAGCAGGAAGGGTAATAAAGCAGTAAGTGATGCTCTGCTGCTGTGCTTTACATTTCCCGTGGTGACAACAACAAATCACAGCCTCCGTGCAGCACGGTCACTTCTGGGAAGAGAGAGGGGTTTGGGGAGCTTGTTCTGATGTGGAGGATTTTTTTAATGGACTTTTTACTTTATTTCCTCTTGGGGTGTCCTCTGTCTGCTATGTGAGCCATAGCCCTGTGCTGACATTGCCAAGAGTTCCAGCAGCCACTTAACAGGAGTTTGCAGCAGAGCCAGTGTGCAGAGGGCTTTGGGAACTTTCTCAGTCTCTTGCCCAGCATCTCAACATCATTCGTTGCATTATAAATATTCAAAGGCCTCATGCTCACGTTCATGGTCTGATGCAGCAAAGTTCCCCCAAGCACAGCAGGGAGGAAGCACCAGTTCATCCCAGTGACAAGCTGGGACCAATGGCATAGCTGTGTCTCATCATGGGTCTGGCAGAGGCTGTCACCCACCCAATTCGTTCCTCTCCACCCCTAAATGAAAGGCAAGGCACCCAAAACCCTCATGTCCTCGTGTCAGGGTCACCTAAACTCATCTGTCACTCCTTCCCCTTTTTATTTTCTCTTTTATCCTGCTGTGCTGCTGAAGCAGCGCTGGCGGCAGCTGCCGCCGCTCAGAGCTTTTCCTTCATTTCCCTGCCTGTTTTAAGAGATCCAGGCGCCTTTAAATCCACATACATCAATTATCACCGCCGAGCTTCCATCCTGCACAAGGGCACAATAAGCAATGCAAATGGCACAAATAAAGTGTTTGATATTTAATGATCCCTCGCTGCATGCGCAGGGTGTGCTCTTGAACAGGAGGGGCTTTCGCAAGCCAGTGCAATGCAGAAGGACCCCTGTCTCTCATGACTAATTGAGCCCTAATGATTTTCCTTTATCATCCAAAACAAAAACAAAGGACTTAAGGGATGTTTTATTGCAGCACTGTGGGTCTTTCTATTCCTTTATTATTCCGCATGTTAAAAGCTGTGCTTTGGCTTCTCCTTCTGAACCCGCTTCTCTCTGGTGTTGCTGCTGCTCTTGAAGTTCTGTCCCTTTCCCTGTGAGGACTAGAAAACAAACACAGTGTGTCTGCTGCTCTTGCAGCCTCTGCCAGGAATGAAGGTGCCCAAACTGTCCCCATTCACCACACTGTCCTCCAAAAACTTGTGGATTTGTGCATTTCAAACCAGGTATGAATTCTCAGGGCCAAACAGGCACCAGGAGGGAGGTGTGGGTGCATGGCTGGCCCAAACACAGGGAGAGAGCTCCTCCCCAGCTTTCATAGGGTTGATGGAAATCACAGAAAGGACCAGGGCAGAGCAGATCTTGAAGCAACGATGCTTTATTCTCCACAACCAGGGGCAAAGGTTTGGGATGGGCTGCTTGCTTGCCCTGGTTCCCTGGAAGCAAAACCCACTGACCTCCTCCCTCACACATTCATGCACCAGCTGCAGGGTGCATATTTAACAGGGAGAAGAAAGGGAAGGTTTGTTTTTGCCAGGAGAGCACCCAGGGTGTGCATCACAGGCACCTGCCCCTGTGCTAAGCCCAGAGTTTAAGCATAGGTACTGATGTAAAGGAAAGACATCAGGACAAGAGCAGGACTGAAGGGAATCTTGCAGCAGAATCATTCTGCAAATGGCAATAGCTCAAACCACTGCACAGCTCTTTCTGGCCATTTGATGTAATTAAGGCTGGGCTCTAAAGTGCCATCTCCACCCCACGACACATTTCCAAATTGCTGCTCCTCTGCAAAGCTGCCCCCAGAGCTGTCCTTGAGGTGTCAGTGCTGGGGTTAATTGGAATCGACAGGAAAATTGGCCTCTAGAAGGAGAAAGGCAGATGCTGGCTGTGTGTGAGTAGTGGGAACAGAGTCATGCTGCTGCCAGGGCCCCAGGGTCCCCCTGAAGGGTAATAGAGGGTGCTGGCATCCATGAGACTGGCTACTCCATGCCCATTCCAACCCTCACTCCAGATGCCTTTGCCCCAGATCCAGAGGCAGCTGGACACTGGCATGGAAACCCATAGGTATCAGTGCCACTGAGCCCACACAGCTCCCCTGTGCCCATGGGCAAGGCTGAGGGTGGATTTGGCCCTTCCAGCTGCCAGCTCTCCGACTCTGGCACTGACACTGAGCTCAGTGCCAGGATGCTGGCAGGATCTCAATGGGAATAAAAGCCACCTCCCATCTCCCTCACCCTCAAGTAATGCATCAGCTCCGTTGCAGGGTTGCAGACTCCTGTCATTTTTCTAAGTATTCCTTATCCCCTCCAATGCCATTAATCACACTATTTCAATTAACAGACCTGAACCATTGAACAGACCTGTCCTGCACTAATGAGTTATTAATTGGGTCAGGTTGGATGGCAGCAATATCGAGTGCCAGGAGGCTCTGAGCTTTCATCTTCTGGTCTGGGATAGTTTCATTTATCTAATCACCTCCCCAGTGCCACAGGGGCCTCTTTCACTTTTTCCCTCTCCACCCACCTTAAAGGTACTTGGATACACTTTCTGCATTGTCTGGTATCAACTACACACTGAAGAGAGTCATATCTAATTCACAGTACTCTCCCAAGAAAAATCAATGATTGTTTACATTACTATCCTACAATCTCTATTTTAAAGTAATTCATGGCAGTGCTAGCACTATTAATTTTATTAAGCTGTTAATAGTGGGCAGATATTCTTCTGCTCCATTGATCCTAAGTTGATGCAATTACCACTTACAAAGCTTGCACCGTGTGGCTGAAAATTTCAATTCTGTGTGCAAACTGAAGCTGTACTTTAAAAACGTACCAAAGCCAGATGCTGGTGGTGGAAATTGGGAAAAGTTGATTCAAAGCAAATAAAGAACTGCCCAAATTTTACAGCTTCCACCCTTTTAAAGCTGAGGCACAGAAAACACCCTGGAACTCAGCCATTCCCAAATGCCCCGTGTCAAAGGGAGAGACAGACACTCTCCTCAAACCTTCTGAGACCTAACGTTCAGAAAAAACTCAACATCATGGATTATCAGTTAACTGAAACATCCTCTCATGTGAATGGGAAATTTTATAGGTGAAACTAAGCTTAGCTCTACCTGCACAGAAAACATGTCAAAAGCCAGGACAGGCCCATGTCCATCTGAGTGTGCATTGCACTCTGCAGAGGACGAGTAGCACTCAGAGTCCTCAGATCTTCTTTTCCTCTTCTCTGTGTAAAAAAAATAAATTAATTGCAGAGCAGTGTGGGGAAATGGAGTGAGAAAAAATGGTGCAAATCACCCAGGTCTCGAACATCTCCAGGAAATCCAAAAGCACAGAGTGACCATCTGATCATGAGAGATGTGAGGGATCCTGCATGGTAGGAAGATAAAGAGATTCCCCAGTGGTGAAGCCCACATCGTGGTGGAGATGCCATGTGGCTGCCCACTGTGGCTCACAAGGCACAAACCCTTCATTTTAGCCATCAGAAATTAAAAACTCCAGTTTAAATCAGAAGTGAGGGCTCGCCCTTTAAAAGCTTGGAAAAAGATTAGCTCAGTCGTATCCTTTTGATCACGGGCAGAAATTCCCTTTGTGTTTATTTTTGAATCAATAAAAACCTGCCACTCAAGGAATGGGATAAAAGAGAAAAAGGAAAGACAGTCCCTGTCCCAGGATCTTGCACTTTAAATAGAAGGTGGATGGATGGATGGATGGATGGATGGATGGATGGATGGATGGATGGATGGATGGGTGGATGGATGGATGGGTGGATGGATGGAAATAGTGGACAAGTGTGAACCAAGGAGGAGGCAGGAGCCATCCTATCATCCTGCAGTGCCAGCAGCCTCATTGTTGATGATAGTCAAAGAGTTTGGAGGAAAACCATCAAGTCTGCTGAGGGTGTCAGCAATGCAAAGAGGAGGGAGTTGAACCTCCAGGAGGCCTGGCTGACTGGGACCAGTGGCCTTTGAAGTACATACTACTGGAGAGGAACCTCCTCTCTTCCAGTGCTTAGGCTTGGACTAATTTTGGAATGACAAATGCATTTGTTTGGGATATACAGTTTGAACTGTGTGCTCTCTCTGAGTCAAATGTATTTTAAGACACCTTGAAACAATGTATGAACTCTTCAGTAAAAATTAGGGCACCTAAGATTGTCAAACTTGTAGAAGATCCTAGCACCATTAGACAATGTAAATCACCCGGATTTGGAGAGTGCTGCCAAGTTACACCAGCTGAGACTCCGGCCCAGAATCCACCCAGAATAACATGGAAAGGTATCATAAAACTGCAGATTCCTGGGTCTGGCTAATGCTCTGGAGAGGCCAATTGATTTACTGGAGGATTGACTTCAGTCAGTTAAAATGATTGTTCCACATTATAAACCAGCAGCCTTGTCTCCCATGCAAAGCAAATTAATGAGGAAATAAATTCTCTCCACAGTTTAACATGTTCTGCAGCTAGGAGACTCCTCCATGGTCCTGCAGGAGTGTATGTGCCAGGGGCTCCGTGGGCTGGGATGCAGGAGCAGGGTCCATGCTGTTCAGCTGGGATGTTCCTTGCTGCCCTTCTCCTGGTGCCAGCTCCAACCAGGCCCAGACAGTGAGATTCACTGTGGAGGGGAGCAGTGGGAGCACCTCTGAGCCTGTCTGGTCCCCTCAGCCAGGGTTAAGTGGGGTGCAAGCTTCCTCCCAGGGGTGTGCCTGGGGGACAGAGCAGGCACAGCAACCTCCCAAACCCAATGTTTCTTACTGTGCTCATGAACAAAGCTGTCTGCAAGGTGGTGCTGAAATAGCAGTTCAGATTCATGAGCATTTTTGCTATAGAAAAGAGTGGTTTATAGCATTTCCCCTCCCTTGTACTCTTTAAACCATTTAAACCATATGCTTGTGTGGGTTTTTTAACCCTTTTGGAGATTGGGAGACTGGGCTTAAAACCTCCCTTTCTTGCAGGGACTGGGCTGTGAGCAGCACGACCTGTTTGCTGTAGAGGTGTTGAGCACAGAGCACAGGCCAAGCCTGCAAACAGCTCCCTCCAGGCAGACCAGATGCACATTAGCCTTTCTCAGTGCTTAATAACCTTCACCAGGGGGTAAGTTCAAAGCAAATCCATCCCCTGCCTCTCCATCCAGACAGCTCAAAGTCCCTTGGAAACTGATAGAGTTTGGCTCATCAGTGTACCAGGATCTGTTTTATTTTATCTCCCTGCACAAGCCTGCATGCAGGGATAGATCAGATTAACATGACTGATGAAAAACATTCTCCTCTTTATTCCTCTGACAGCAGCAACCCTTTATCAATAGTCTGAAGACAAAGTTTTCTCAGCCAGAAGTTTTCTGCCCTGAAGGTCTGTTGTTTTTTTTCAGCAGAAGTTTATTTTTGCTTCAAGAAAAATCAAAACATTTTGATGGAAGATTTTTCAGCCACCCTTATGCATTAGATGTGGTGGCAGACAGGCTTGGCACATCAACATCTGCTCCTTCTCACTGGATTGAATTTAATATCTGGTGTATGAGACTAACCCTCCCTCAGAGTGCAACAAGACAGTTGGAGAGAGGAAAACAGCCTCTCTTCTGAGGGTTTTCAAACACTTTTCCACAGTGACCCTCTCATAATTTTATCCCCCTTTATTAAGCTAACTTCATAATGCCCTCCTGTGAGGTTTTGAGGACAGTGTTACAAATTGCAGTCCAGTGAATCTGCCACTCACTGCTGCTAATACACTGCATTTATCCTCACTGCCACAGAGGCTGTGGCAGCAAAAGGAGAAGAGAAGAAAAAAGTAATTACTTCTTGCTCAGCTTGTCACCAAATCCTCTCATCAGCCCTCTCATGTCGATCTTGGCTGCCTTGGTGATTTGCCATGCTCTGCAGTGCCCGGCTGGATTCAGTGGTGCTGGTGTGATGGAGTGTGAGGATGGGGAAGGAGTTGGGTACCACAGGTACTGGGAGCCCCTCAGTGCCCAGCACACCCCAGGCTCTCCTGTTTGTGCGCACCAAGTCCCAAACAACTGCTGCTGGAATGCCATTAGAAACTCCTAATCAAGACATGGGTTTATTTTAGCCAGAAAGTCTTATCCCAAAAGCATCCCCAATGAGGAGTGAGGGAGAAGAGGAGGGATTTTCTCCAGGGGTGTTTTTTTTAAGCACCTTTCAGAGGTTGCAGATGTTGAAGAGCCCAATCTCCCAGAGAGGACTCAAACTCCACATCCCCATTCAGCATTGTGGAGCAGCCAGATGCTGAATTAAAAACAAAGATACTGAGTCATAAAATTAACTTAAAATTAAGCCAATTTGTTGATCAATGCTATGGTTCCCAGGAGCAGCAGCATCTTCCTGAGACCTGAAATTAGCTGGGATATCAAAAGCCCTTACCTGGTGCATGTATTAAATTGAAGTATTTTGACCAGCACCTAATGGGCCATTTTTCTGGTTTTCTTCAATTCCTGCAAGAAAGACAAACAGCAAGGGCCATTTTCTTCTGAGGAGGTGGTGGATGTGAGGGACCACTGGTGATGCAGTGAAAGTATCCCACTCAACTGTCCTGTCACTGCCATTACTGGGGTGTCATGCACTGAAACCAATATGCCATGTGATAAATTTGATGCACTTCACACTGAAATTGATACATCACCTGTGGAATCAAATTTATCATGTCTTTTGTCACACTCCATATACTGGATCAGAGTGACCACCTACTGAATTAAAAACTTCATGTGCAGTTCACATCACACCATAAATCAGCCCAAAATGGAATTAAGTGCATTGTATGCTAAGAACTCATCCATCATGCCATAAATTAAACATGGAACAAGCCTCTTAGGCTGGATGTGCCCAGATATAGACTGCAGAGTCCACTGGGGAAAAAAAGACACCACTAAAGTCATGGAGGGCTTGGTCATTAATTTCAGTTAACTTTTTAATCTACTGTGTACCAGATCTGTCTCTGTCCTGCACCATCCTGAACCTTGGGTACCCAGAAACTTTTTCTGTCAGTGGCTCTACTATTGAGCCATGCACATGCCCCACTTGGAGGTTTAGGCAGGAGCCTGGAGGGGAGACGCATATCAGGCCACCACCCTGCTCCTGCAGAGGGAAATGCCAGCAAGGGGTACAGCCCTTGCTGGCAGCCAGCACACACTGTGGGACACAAACAACACCTCTTGTTCTTCAAAGGACCTGCATCAATGGATGGCCGGGCTCAGTCCCAACATGCTTGTTGCTGGAGGGGAGCATTTTGCTCCTAAGCTCTCAGCAGAACTGCATAGGGCTGGGCCTGGCTGCAGGGACTGATGGATGCCTTGCACACCTTTTGCAGTCTTTGGACTTCAAAGAAACAGGAGGGGGGAAAAAAAAAACGAAAGAGAGTCTCAGGAATACATGTGGTGTCAGAGCATCCCAAGCAGTTCAGCCCTCAGCAGGTGTTGTTAGTCCCGTGTGACAAGTGGAACAGGAGCACAGAGTGGATGGTACCAGCTGCTCAAGGCCAAAGCTGGAAACTGGGGCAAAGATAAGACTCCAGAAATTCTTATCTAAAACCAGGATACTATTTTCTCCTTTTTGTTATGTATGTTAATTTTTGCTTTTCTGACAGCACTCTCACAGCACAGGGGCCCCCTGTCCCATCCCAGTTCCCCTGGGAAAGGTGGAACAAACTTCCAGCTGAAGCACAATGCAGTCAGACATCCTTGGATCCAACTCACAGTCTTTCCTCTTATTTTTGTATTCATCTGGTCCTCTCAAAATCTGCTCAGAAGCAATTAAAGCCTGTCAGCTAGAAGGTGATGCAACTTCTATTTAATTAGCCCAGCAGCCTATAAAGATCTCATTCATCAAAATCTCCTGGAAGGTGTGGCGGTTATGCGGGGGAGATTTGTCACTTCTTCCCTAGACCCAGATGGCTGTGGAGCATCGATCAGTGATCCAATCACACAAAGGGACTAGTGCACAGCTGGGGAGACTGAGCAGCTGGGGCACATCTGTCCAGAAAGCAGCAGCGGGTGAAAACAGTGCAGGACTGTCCCAGGTGCCAGATCCTTCTGGAAGCCCAGCCTTCAGATCATGACTAACGTGGCCAGCAAGTGGCCCTGTTGGGATGAGTAGCTTTGAAGGACCCATTTGGCTGCCCTACCCAGCAGCAGGAAATGGCAGAGGTGTATAAGGAAGGCTGAATACCAGCAGGATGAACTGGAAGAAGGCTGAAAAAACGTGGGGTTTCCCCATAGCTGCTGCCTTTGCCCTGGGAGGGGTTTGAGTCCCTCTCACTGTGCTGCCACTCTGAACCTAAACACATTAGGGATGGCGAACAAGAAGAGAAATCAGCACCCACAGTGATGGAACCCAGCAAAGTTTTGGGGTGCTCAGCACGCCAGAGAAAGTCTTTGGGGTGACATCCTTTTGACCTGAAACCTTCTCCTTAAACTGACTGTCAGCATATCAGACCTTCTTCCGCAGGGCTGAGCTTTTCCCAGAGACTGTGCAGGGTAGCCAGGAGGATGGGGGGAGTGTAAATCTGTACCTGAGAGGTCACTGTGCTGGTTTTGTGTCATAAAAAGCGGGTTTTCACCAGCTCAGACCTGCAGGAACAGATCCCTGTGGGAATCACTTGCCAACACTGCAGCCTCACCATCACAATTCACTGAATTGAAAAAAAGTGTATCAGCTGTCACAGGACAGTTCATAGATTACAAACATGAGTGATGGTATCTTTATAATTAATGATTATGAGAAAGCAGCTTCATAGTTTGGTTCCTTGTGAGGGGCTTGATTTGTAATACACGGCAGTTGGCGTAAGCAAAGCAAGTAATTGGAGCCAGTTTACCCTTGGTGTGTCCAGCTGGTAGCTGCACTCCACAAGCTTGCACATGAGCATGTTTTTCCTCAAAGCCTGAACCCCAGGGCAGAAAAAGGCTGCAGATGTAACCCCAGTTACAGGCATATTCCCAAGCTGGGAGGTACTTGGGGGTGGACTGATGGGCACTTTCTTGTTGCTGCCCCACACATTTTGCAAGTTGCTGTTGTCAGTAAATCTTGCCTGACATTTGCAAGGAAAATGCCTGTGCTCAGCTCAGGCCCCTGAGCCACCCATGTCCTCAGGAGTTATTAACAGGAACATCATAGCTGGTGTATCACTGTGATTGATGCTGTATCAATCAACTAGAAAAGTGTTAAGCAAGCCTTAAAAAGAAGTGAGATGAAGGCTTAAATACCAGGCTAAAATGCCCATATTATGGGATCATTCCAGGGTTGAAAACACATGTGCAGAGATGCTGACGTCCTCAGCTGTGCCCCTGTTCCTGTCCCTGTCCCTGCTGCTCCACGCTGGCCACACTGGTTCTGAGGGAAGTCAGTAATTAGTGCTTGCATTGCAAACGATGATGGGCAATTAGCAGAGGGCACATACAGACTGTATGCACAGTGACTCTGTGGTTATATTGCTTATCAAATAAAATATAATAAGAAATACTCTCTATTAACACATTATTTCAAGCCAAGGATGTTTTTATTCCGTTGCATCAAGACTGATTTGATTTGGCTTATCTTTGTTTAAGATTGATGTGATAAACTACACTTGGGCTTGCCAACTTTAGTCATTTTTGCTAGTGTGACATTTGGTATTTCAGAACTCAGGTGGAAGGCCTTCTCTTTTAAGGAGAGTCAGATTTTCTTCCATTAAAACAAAATATTTGTGGCCAGGTCAGTTGTGGAGAAATTTATGTGTGGCATTCAGTCTGTCATACCCAAAAGGCAAACAGACAAAAAAATACCTCCCACAAGAACAAACCAAACCAACCAACCAACCAAACAACAACAAACAAAACCCACAAAAAAAAAAACTAACCCTCAAATGTGTTATCTTTTAATCATCTGTGATTTTCAAACACTATGCCCTTGGGGAACCCAACTCACAGATTTTCTGGCAACAAAGAGTGATTTTTCTTGAGAACAAATTCACTTCTCATCTCCAAAGCCAGGCCCACACACCAGTGAATTCCTGTATTGTGCAGGCAAAGCCCAAGATCAGAAACCACAGGGCAGGGATGGCCCAGTGCCCAGGACGTGCTCTGAAGGGGGTGCTTCACACAGCCTTTCAGTCTCTATTCCAGTGCTGTGTTTTTTCCCAGAAGATGCCCCTGGTTCTCGTGGGATGCATCAGGCTTTCCCAGGGAGATGTAGCTCCTTCCTTGCTTCACCTGCAGCCATCTACAGCAGACACAACTTTCCCAGGCAGATGTTGGCTGTCAGCCCTTTCTGTGCCCTTCACCCCATGCTCAGACCTGGAGCAGGTGGAGGAGGAGCTGCTGCAAAGTGTGGATGTGCTTTACCACTCAGAGGACCTGGGCTAAATGTTTCCCAGTGTTGCCTCCAGTGCTTTACAGAGAACCAAACCCAGCGTGTCCTTCTGGATCTCTCTTTTCCATGGGGGCTCAAGGTGGTCTCTTTGCTCCCCTGCTTGTGCTCAGAAAGGACTTTAAAACATTTACACTCTGAATAGACCCAGAAAGCTCAGGGCTGGCAGAGAAAAAATACTCCTTTTGCCAGCCCTTCATGTTAAGTGTCTATATTTAAAATGACTACATAAACTAAGAAATTATTAACAGGTCTAAGCACTTTACCAGGCAAATCCGATTTCTTCTTAGGAGAACTGGATGGAACAAAGCTAAAAAATTTGCTTTGAGGATGAGATTTAATTTAATGTGTCAGTGTTAGTTCTCCTACTGCATTTGTAGGTGTAGAGAATAAACCTGTTTGCTAGCAAACAATTGTCTTAAACAAGATCATCATTAATCCTGAATTCAGTTGTCAAAAGGACTGAGACTGCAAACTAAGAGGGAACAAGGAAAACTTGGTAATTTGTTTGTTAAATATTTGTAAACTGTCATGTCAGTAATGGATAACAAGAAAATTTTGAGCCTCCAGAGCTGATGCATAACACAAAGCTTTGCTGTATTGCACCTAAACTATTATCAATAACACATTTATTATAATAATAGATGAAAAACAAGCTTCCTGACTGAAAAACAAGATCAATTTGAGCTCAAGCTATTTGGACATGTTCTAAATGTTGTAATTAAAATGCAGCATGAACATTCCTTAAAAAAAAAAAAAAGTGAGAAAAATAGCCTTGCTACAATTACATACGCAATCCAGCCCTGATTCAGCAGCCTGACCCTGAGGAAAAAAAAAAAAAGAACAGGCAAAATTGCATTTGTGTCCAGTCAGACATTTCTCATCTTCAGGGCTTGCTGCAGAGCAACTGTTCCTGTTGGGTCAGGATCCAGCCCAGTCTTGAAGATTTGATGCAGGGAGTCAGCCCTGGCTGCACTGAGCTCCCTGTGCCGGTCAGGATTTGGTCACAGTCCCGCAAAGAAACCCAGCTGAGCTCTATCTTGCTGCAAAGGCATCTGTAGTTTATGGTGGAAAAAAAACCCAAGCAACTGTAAAAAGAGATAAGGGAGCCACCTGTATGGAAGGTTTCACTCCTGGACCAAGTGCCTTGGGGACAGAAATGGTCGGGGTGGCTCTCTCCCCAGCACGCCCCCGCAGTGTTACCGCACATATCAAAGCGGGACTCCCGCCTCCCGCAGCAATTAGAGACTCACGGACACTTCCCAGGAGCTGCCTGTCGCCCTGGAGAATTGGGCTCTTCTTCTGTTCTGATAAAGAAGTGACTAGTGAGCTACAGCAATCTCCTGGTAGCTCTCTAAATAATTGTGTTCTCTCATGTCTTTTAATCATAAGCCCCACGAGGCTCATAGTACCACATGTGCACTCCAAATTGGCCCATCAGCTCAGTTTATCAAAGGGACTTAATTTAATCCTAGTCTTTGATGGAGACAGGAGTGGTCAAAGTCTGCCCTAATGATTTTCTAAGTTTACTTATCTTGCAGATTTGGGGCATGAAGGGCACTTGGACTCCAAGCACAGCATTGATAAAGGCAAGCTATAAGGAGGAAGATGAAATTGGCAAGAGCTTGACCGTCTGAATCAAGAGAAACCACAGCAGAAACCTGAAAAAATAGTGGAGACCAAAAAAGCAAAACACATCCTGTGCCTGGTGTCACCACATTAACAACATGAGACTGGTAAAATGAATTGCTAGAGGCAATATCTGAGTCAATATAACACCTGTGAAAGACCCACCAAGGAGGGACCAAGAGCAGAGAAATCCAAGCCAGGAAATGCAGAGCCAGAGGAAAGCAGGCACAAAGTGCTGGGGATGGTGGAGCTGCTCTGACCCAGCAGCGTCCTGTTCCAAAGAGAGCAGGATGCAGTAGGCATGAAAACACACCTTTGCATGGCAAAGTACCTGCTCTTCCCTAACAAGCTGAAAACGAGCTCAAAACTTTCACATTTGAGCAGGTTCTGTCTAGGTGCATCTTTTAAAACCACTGGGATGACTTCTCTGCTCATTTTCAGCCCAACAGGTCAGTGGACCCCAGGAGGTGTAACACCAGCTACAAAATGCTGAGCAGACTGAAGCAAAAACCCAAAGAAAGGAACGAGAATCCCTGGCTTCAAGGGATGCTGAACAATGAACATTAGGACCAAAGGCATCAAAGATAAGGGTTTAATGGAAAAGCTAAAAGCCCAGCCTTCTCCTGAGAGAGTTGACAGGAGAAGAGTGGAGCAGCGTTTCACTCCTGAGCTGTAAGTGATGGATGTGAACACAGTGGGGGAAAAAAAAATTTAAAAAAAAGAACTTTACTAGACAAAACCCAGCTAGTTCTGAAGCTCTCAATGGCCTTTGATAGTTTTCAGCTCAAACAGAAGAGGGAACTCAGAGCCTGCATTACAGAAGCTTGAGGAGTGCTGTGGGCTGTGAGAAATGGAGCACAAGCCCTTTGGTTACAAGCAGCACACACAAAAGGATGGTGCAAAGGAGGAACAAAGAAATCCTCCAGTAGGGATGTAAAGGACTGTGCTGGCACCATTAGTGCAGAGGGATTCTTCATGGCACTATCAAAGCTTTGGTGGAAGATGGATAGACCATCTGCCTGCAAACAGTCAGGGCCATTTATTTATTTTATACAGAGACTGCAGGTGGTTCAAGACAACCTTTGGGGAGAAAATGTAAAGAAAAACAGTGACATTAGCTCCAAAAGTAAATCCACAGCCAGCAGACAGCAGAGGGTAAAATGCAAACATTACCCAGGCGGGCTAATCCCCACAAATGGCCTGACTGATTAAAAACATGTCAAATCCTTGGTCTCATGAGGGATGTGCTCTTTGGAGAGGTGGAGGACCTGAATTTGAGGAGACCTCCAGGAAGGCGCTTCTGAGTGAGCAGAACGGAAAAGCCCGAACCTCCCCTTGCTCCAAGGCAGTGGTGAGATGGGGGGACTGCACAGCTCCTTGGCCAGCCCTGAAATGACAGGGCAGCTGATGACACTGGCTGTGGTGAGAAAGGAGCAGGAACATGCAAATTAAATACACTCTGTGGAAAGAGTGACCTGTCTTCTCTTTGCTCTGCAGACTGTGGGCTGTATAAAGTGTCAGGAAGCAAAGCTGGCACTCACAGCCATGACTGGCAGATGGGCTGGCCAGTGCAGGACCTGGGAGCTGCAGCCCCCCGAGAGGCATTGGAGCATCCGCTGGCCTCTGCTGAGCTCAGGGCACAGCAGGAGCTGGGCTGCATGGCCTCGCGTGTGGGGACCTACTGTGACTGACAGCAGTTTGCCTTTTTGGAAGACAGCAGCTCCTGGTGCCTGATGGATTCCTGCTGGCCTGTTTCACCTCTAACTTGGGCAGGAAAAATCCATATTGGTACAGCACCTTTGAGAGGTTTCTTTCTTTGGTTAGGACAGCATGAAAGCTACTTTGGAAAGTGTTTTCATGCACAGATTAAACAGAGAAAGAGCCTGAACAAAGGCTCCCAGCAGCTCCAAGCAGACTTGGGAAGAGTCAGAGCTCCAAGCAAATTCACTTCCACTTGAAGAAACTTCATTTATGAGTGGATACATAAACACAGCAAGGTCTGGGAGATGTCAGTTACTACCCAAGACCTGGCCATTGGGGATAGGTAAGTAGACCAAGAAGGAGCAGAAATTGCCCTGCCAGGATGCAGCTTGCTGCTCCTTGACTGCAAGATTCAGAAGCTGAAGCCTGGCAGCACATGGTAATACACAGTAATAACAGGGCTCTCAGCAAAACACTGACACTGACTTTTAAAAGGCCAAGCCTGGGATGGCCACAGAGCCAGCCCCACTGCCACCAGCAGGCACTGGCGACAGAGGAGCTGCCCCTTTCCACCAGCTGCTGTGTCCATGCTGGTGGGAGGTCTGTGATTGCAAAGGCAGCTCGCTAACCACACAGCACTGCTGAGATGGACACAGCTTGTGTGGCTTTCTCTCACTTCTGTCCAAGAGAGAGACTTGCAAACCGGCTGGCAGGGCAGGACCATAAATAATGTGTAAATAGGCTGGGGCCACAGGCAGCACCAGTGGATGCTCCAGGGCTAGTGACAGCAGTGTATCAGTTCAGAGGTCCCTGTGGCTTGACTTGGCCCAACACAAGGGCTGACTGCAGGCAGCTAACCAGGCACAGGATAGGTGGGAGGGAGATGCTGGATAACCCCTGTGCTCTGAAGTAATTTGCCTATAGAAGATGTGTCAGGCCATATGAAGCTGTGACAAAAAGCCAGAGCCAAAGCAGCCAGGGCAGATGCCATTACCACCCAGATATTTGGCTCTGCATGGTCTCTGCCCAGACAGTTCTCCTGTGGGTCAGCAGCTTTTCTGGATGCAGGAAAGTGAGCAGAGTTACCCAGGACAACTCTCAAGCAAACACGCTGTTGCCAGCAGAGGCTGCATGAGAGGAGGAATAAGCAGGGTGCTGAGGGCTGGCAAAGCCGTCAGTGAGAAGTGACTTGTGGGGAGGGAAGATCAGCATGTGGGACTGAGGGGGCTGACTGCAAAGGGAGTCATTTGGAGCTGACTTGGGAGTCTGCAACAAGAGGAGAACCAAGTTGGAGCTTGGAGAGGGTACATGTCTTCAACAAGTCAATTCAGCTTCTTTTCCTTACAGGCATGGGTAGATCAAACAGGACAGGCCAAGCACACTGAACAATGTATGCAATGACAAAAGATAATCTAAAGAGGGACGTTAGCTTGTGTATCTTCATCTTGGTTGCCAGTTGGCACGTTGGTGGATTCCAGCTACAGCTCTTCATTGCTGTGACTGAATTCCTGAATTCAGATTTACATTTTTACTTTCTGTAAGCATATTATAATTTTAATTAAGCACTAAGCCAGTGTTCTAGCAGGTTTTTGAGACTTTAGCTGTTTATCTTGTTGATTACAGTTCTCTCAGGTCCTTAGTTGTGGCCTAAATTTAGAGGAATTCTGACTGACTGAGCCCGGCAGGATAACTGCTACAACTTTTCATTAAAAATGAAGAGATCAGAGTTGATCAGCTGACTGTGGGAGCCTGCTCTGTGGCTGCTCTGCATCCTGACAGTCTTCTGATCTACAGGTGCTAGAGCCAGGTTAATGCTGATCTGCTGGCAAAACACAGCATGAAAAGACTGAGAAGATGCAGCAGCTCCTTGATACAAAGCTCAGTAAGAAACAGTTTCCTTCCTTATTGTCCACACGAGATAGCGAGGAAGGACGGATTTTAAGCAAAGCAATTATTTTCTTTCAGGCAATTTCCATTAGGCAACACGAGCCCCTCTCAAGGCAAAATGTTTGTGTCCCCCATTTTTGTCTCTCGGGGGAGCCTTTTGCAGGAGATGAATGGGGGTCCCTGCTTTACAAAGCACATGGGAAGCTCCCTCAAGGAAGCAATGCCACAGTTCCTGTTTAGTCAGCTTCATGTGGAACTTTGGGTCTTTTTTTCTAAATTGCTGGAGAATTATAAAGGCCCCACATCTACTTGTATATCAGAAGTTTATCACACACATTAACATGAAAGACTAGCTATCAACAGCTAGCGAATCCAGCTATCAACATGCAAAACCCTGGCCAGATCTGTCAACATCTGGGACCAGACACATCTCTTAAATGCTGTTTTAAAATTGTATCACAATAACAAATGTAGTGATAATGAGATGCAGAGTCTGGTACCACCCAAAATTCAGCAGCTGTGGTATTTGCCATGGCGCTGATCTCCCAAGTTTAAACAGCTTGTGCTAGAAAGTGGTTCTTGTAGCGCAGCAAAGAAATTCAATGCAGAGAAAAAAGGAGATTATCCTTCTGTGTATGACCCTGACTAAAACTTGTTAACCACCCCTAATTGTAGCTCTCCCTCCCGTGCTAATCACATCTGCAATACCCATTCAGCTGTTTGTTCTGTCCCAACAGAGAAGCCAAGGTGGTGGCTCCCATGGATGGTGGGGACATTGCCAGGGGTACAGCCACCTCCTCCTCTGGTCACTGCAGACCCACCAGTGCTGGTCTTCAGGCTGGTTTTTGCAGGACTCCGGAATGCCAAACCCATTTTCAAACCATGGGTGACCATCTACCCTGACGGCCCTTCACCACCAGCTAGGAGAGTGCTCTTCTGAAAGAGCTGAAGTCATCCACTGTTTAATCATCTGAGCTTTCCTATTCTCTCACGTCATATTCTCTGCAATTAATTCAATGTAACTTCAGCTATTCATTGAGGAATTGGGAAGACCTTGACCAAACAGCCCTTTCTTTCCTTCCTGCCCACTGGTCTGCAGTCTCCTTGCCTCAGGTCAAAGCCAAGTAAAGTGAAAACTTTTCCTTTCACTTGCTTACATTTCACTTACACAATAAAACTCATATCCAGGTCACTGCTCAGGAAACCACAACTTCCACTAGGGACAGCTCTGCCTCAGTTTACTTTGCCAGGCCCCATTTGAGTATCCAGAGAGGAACCAGCTCCTGACCTGGCCAGGCTCCTGCTTCCCAGTCAGTGCTGACAGCACACACCAGCTGCATCCAAGCCAGTCCCACACGGCCCTTCTGGGGCTCACCTTCTGGAATTCTGGGAGTGTTGTGAGAGGAAGATGGAAGAAAACAGACATGCAAGCCCCTTGAGCTGTACAGAGAAGCTTGCATCTGACTGCCTCGGAAAGAAGAGGTAAGTTTAAGGAACCAACAGCTGTTTTGCTGAGTTTGAAATCTCATTTTTATGCTTATCTCATGCAAAACTGGAAATAACACTGGCCACACTTACAACCTACTAAGGAGAAAAATTGCAACAGCCAGTGCAAATGAAGGGAAATTTTCTGCACGAAAAAGTTTTTCTCAGAAAGCACCCTTCAGAAAAACAGATAAACTCACATACTGGCAGAGCAAAGCCAAACCCCTGCAATCTCCATGAAGGTTTGTGCAGCATCACATCTACGATTCCTCACCATCTCTTCCCTGTCTCTCAGCTGGAGAGGATAATTCCTGTAGGTCAGTTGGTGTGAGCTTTCCCTAATCTGTGCCGGGGAAATCTTCACCAACATCTGAGAGTCTTCAGTGACAGGTGAAGCTGGACAGGCAGCAGGCTGCTATTTCTCTATAGAGGTTCATTCAGCTTTCCATATACTGTCACTACTTTGGATCCTCCCTGTGATCCTAAAGCAAAGAATTGTGAGGAATAAAGAATATTTTTCTAAAATTGGGTATTAAGAGCTGAGCATGGCCCCATCTCTGAGGTGACCATACGGAAGAAAAACCCAGAGACCTCACTTCTCCATGCAATCAAGTCCCAAACCTTTGATCTAGTCTTGAGTCCATTTGAAAGTGATGCATGGCCTTCAAGGATGGGGTTGTGGCTCTAAAACTGGAGAAGTGCTATGCTGAATGTGCTATTTTTCCACTTTCTCCAGCTACAGAAGGGGCAGCTCATTGTTACAGCCCCCAGCCTGCTCCTGGCTGGTTGTGAGCATGCCAGTGGAAATCCCTCCAAACTGCTGATGCATTCCAAACAAATGGGTCCGATTTACCAAAGCTACAACTGCAGCTGAAGCAGTGGGGAAGGATCATATCACCAATCAAGCAGGCAGATCAGAGAAGGAAAAAGCTTCCAACAAGCAATGATGAGAAGGTGGGAAGAAGTAACCAGTTCACCTCTTAAGAGAAATGTGAACAGAACCTTACAGTACCTCGAGCAATTCCTGGGAGGGGCTGCAGGAGCAGCCCCTAGCCTCATGTTACCACTTTATTTATGGCATTGCCTTCCTGTTCATAACCTTCCCAACTGTGAATTGCAATTTTTCCTTCCCCCACCATTATGGTGATGGTTTGGAACACGGAGATGTTTGGAAAGGGGCAATTTGGCATCAGGAGTCTAAAAAGCAGATACAGATGACATCCTAAATGTATCTTTTATGAGTTTGGAATGATTCCTTTAAATTAAGCTCAGAGTCTGACAGCTTCTGGTAGTGTGGCCAATAAGGAAATTAAACAAATATTTAAAAAAAAAAAAAAAAAATCAAGAGGTTCTTAAGCATATGTAGTCTTAGAGATCTGGATGCCTTGCTTTCCCTCATGCAACTCTGAACTGCTTACCAAGTGCTTCCCAAGGAAAGTGCTTCAATAATTTTCAATTGTCTGTTCACCACATATGCCCTCAAACCCCAACATACTTCCAAATTCAAGGCTTATAAAAAATTAAATGCTCCAATAATCCTAAATTGTGTTTGTTCAGTGTTACTGGAGCCTGGCCATTCCTTCAGTTTGGGGATTTTTGTTTTGTTTGCAGTGGGTGGAGGAAGAAATGCCTTCTATTAATGCTTCAAGTTGGAAGCTGGTCAAACAGCATCACAGTAGAATGATTCAGCAGCCTCTGAGCCGATTCACAGTGTGTCATAAAATGGGATTAGGGAAACAACAATGCTTGGAGGAGAAAGAACCCACACAAAGAATCACAGCAGGGGAACAATACCAAAAAGAACAGAGGGGAATAATCCTCACTTGGCTTCTGAGAAGCAGGTTGGATGACCTAATAGATGGCTTTCAATGCCCTTCATTCCCCACGGAGTTGTAGGGTTCAGCTGCCCAGATCCAGCCACCATAGCTTAATAAAGGTCTCTGCATGGACTGAACCACCCCAAGTGCTCCTGCGTGCACATCTGCAGCCTCTTCTCATTTAGCTGATGAGACCATGGTCCACGTCTGGCACAACCCCGGATGCTACTTCACAGCAGGCAGGAGCCTAAGCAGAACTAGTGGTGGAAGTCCATGCCCGTTTAGGACAGGAAGCGGACAGAGCAATCTTGGACTGTGAGTTAGAAGCCAAAAAACTGTTTTCTTAGTGTTACTCAAGAAGATACACACACACTGGCAGCACATCAAAGGAGCTGAGGTGTCAAAGTGTATTTCCTAGCACTGTCCTGAACAGGAATTAAATTAAACATATATTTTGTGATCTCCTGAATCCAAGTATCAGTGACCACCTATGGCCAATGCCAAGATGGAAGAGAAAAGCATAATTTAAAATCTATTCTCTGTGAACCTGAAGATCCTACTGACAACCTTGTTTTAAAATTAGGCCATACCTGTTACAACTGTGGCCTTGAAGTGACAGAGGAAGGCAAGGACTCTCTCAGGAGTTTTACTAGATCAGCAGTGGTTGAATTACTCCTATGCAGAACATGAAATCACAGCTTCATGCAATTGAGGAAAATCAGACAATTATATCACAATTCCAATAAAATTGCTATATCCAAAGTTTGGTAGAGACAGAAAAACAAGGAGGAAAAGAGACCATATGCCATGGTCTCCTCTTGTAGACTGAAAAAATGATAAAGTGCATCCCTGTAAATAACTCACTGCAGGATGCCTGGAATTTTATAGAAACTACTGCAACTTGTCTCCCAGTGGGGAATAACTGAGGCATGAGATAAGAAATCAGCCATATCCTAACTTGCAGTGACAGGTGCTGTAAAAGGAAATGCCTAATAAAGGCTTAATGTATAGGAAGATGGCAAATAACTGTCCGGATTTCTGAAATAAGAAAGCATAAACCAATTCTCTAATCATGTCTAATCAAAGAACACCATCAGTTGCTAAAAACTTCTAGTGAAAAAAAATGGGTATTGGAGAGGTGGTAGCATGCCTGAATTCGTCAGTAGTGTTTTGGGAATACTTTAGCCTGCAGAATTTAATTCCCTGTTATTACTTCTGAGCCTGAAGGTGAAAATCATAAATCAGACCCATTCATAACATGCAATAATGGGATGAAATACTCATAAGGAGAGTTACATGATGAAATCCTTTGGGACTGTGTGTAACCCTTACAGTCCTTGATGATAGCATTAAAAATCCTTCTGTCACTAACATCTATTCTTCCCTAATTCCTATACTAGTTTTTCCTCTTTCTTCTCTCCTGACATCTCCAGATTTTTGTTTCATACGGCATTCCTTCCACCCTTCCTCCCTGCTGCCCTAAATATATGTTTAAGGCAAAACCACAGGAAAGCATTCCATGCTTAAAAAGATGGGCAGGTTTTAAATTACACTGTAATTACTAATAAGGGCTTTTAATACCCAAGGAGATTTCCCAGGGAGTTTTGCTCTGATTTCAGGACCCCCATTGTTTCTATAGAGGGCTATTTGGTCCCATTTTAAGGTGGCTACACTTTGAGTAATAAAGACTGCAATGCTCTAAAATAAAATAACACTGTCCCCACCCTTCTATTACCCTCTCATAACTGAGTTTAAAAAAAAAAAATCCCAACCCATGATGTGTTAGAGCTTTGTTTTCTGAGTAACAAGACCAATCATGTTTCCTGTGCTCGAGGTCTCTCTCTTCTCTTGCTTTTCTTCTAGGTCCTCTGGATCCACACTGACATAGAAATATCCCATGATGGAGAAAATAATGCACACAGCAAAGAGGAGAACAGTGAACAAGACAAATTCAGCCCACTAGGAAAGAAAAAAGAACAGCAGGTCAGGAGACCCCAGACTCTCAATCTGGAGAATATCTCTGCACTTTCAAGTGCTTTTTAAAGAGCTGGGTGAAAATTACTTTTTAGTTTCCAAAATGGCTCACAAGATAGAAACTTTCTCATCCTGTTTTCTGGTAAATGCTTGTACATATAATGTAATTACAAATATGTGATACTTCTTGAATCAAAACAGCTAGATTGAGTTGGTTTCATTAAATCTTTTCTTACAAATCTGCCCTGACTGGAGCATATCTACCTGGGCTTTTTGCCTACAAGATTCTTTTGGGAGAGGCAGGTTCATGCTGGCCAGAAATAAGCCCCAGTTCACACCTTCATGGCATCATCCCAGAAGTTTCATAGCCTGAATTAAACTACCTCTGCCCCACAACCTCCCCCTGTAAGCCTGACATCTCAGGGATGCCACAGGCAGCTGGCCTGGCAGGATTCCCAAGCAAGACCCTCGAGGAAGAGCTGAGTGCCCATTTGGTCTCATTTTTTCTGGTGAGCAACTCAGCGACTGCCATTGTGTCCAGGCTCCAGGTCCAACCACAGCCAGCTTGCCTAGAGCTGAGCTCCAGCAGCTTTATCCAGTGCAGGTCAGCACCTCCTGTCTGGGAGGGTCAGGGAGGGCCAGTGCTCCCCAGGGGAGCACCACTGAGGGCCCCACAGAGCAGGGGTTGGGGCGCAGCTCAGAGCAGGCTGCTGTCACTCAGGTGCAGAGCCCGGGGCTGGGCAGAGAAGCTGTGCCACCAGGACACAGACATCCAGAAGCACCAGAAGCCTGCTGTAAGGCATTGCCTCTGTTTTAAGAGCCAAACCATACCTGTGCCATTGGTGCAGCCTCGGCAACAATGAGCACAAAGGTATTTCCCACAGCCACCGTGAGCAGCCAGCCTGCCTGCAGCACCGACTTCATGCTGGCTGGAGACTGAAAAGAGGAGAAGGGCCTGATCAGTGGGAATCCTGCTGTGCCCTTTGTCCCTGCTCCACCCTCTGGTGTTCTGCCCAGTGTGGGTGTCACTGGGCTCAGCCTAGGAGGAGATGGTGGAATTTCCTCTGTGTGGAGTGGTTAATCTGTGGTTAATCTCAACAGCTGCATACAAGGAGCTTTCAAAACATGGACAGGAGGACACATGAAGGAGCAGGAGATGCTGTTGTTGCAGAGCTGAATCTGGGTCATCCCCAACCTGCATCCTCGGAAATGGTACCATCAGGACGTCCAAGAAGCCACACAAGCCCTGCGGCTTGGAGTCTGGCGCCATGTGGCTGTACCTTTGGAAAAGAGACTGGATCTTGATGTTAAATTTCCTGCTGAGGACAAATTTTTCACATCTCATTACAGATCATCCCACTGTCTTAATCATCCTCATTAATAAACATCTGCACTTTACTCCAGGGATAAATTGGAGTAGCTTCAGTAGCTGTTTGACCATGTAATGTCTCAGTACTCTCTTCTTATCAACCTCCCCAGACAACAATCAAATCATACCTTGCACATTCATTACCCCTTGCTCCCTCATTACAATCTTGCATGTTTAGACCCCTTCAGTCTCTCAATTTAAAGCAGGTGCCAAGCCCTCATACCACCCTGTAGTCCTTGAGATACCTTTGCCTTTATATCACTGGAAAATACATATCAGAAAATACTTCACTAGGAGAAAACCCTGATATTACAATATTCAGAGCTTTCATGTTAACTATCCAGTTCTGTTCTGTGTTCTCAGGTTTACCAGAAAAGGATATTTTCAAGTATCACTGAGAACAGGTACCTTCAGAATATTAATTAATTTAGCTTGAGGGCACCCAGCAAGCTGTGTTATAATCCCACTTTCAGCTGAAGGGTAGATAACATTGTTAGCAAGAGTCATGTCAAAGGAAGTATGACAAATCAATGACAGATGCAAAAGTAAATCTTGAAGTCTAATTGTAAGGCCCTTATCTTAAAGTAGAGTACCTGAGAATAGGAGAAGGCCAGACCTGTAATGGAGAACATCACCTCCCCAGCAGATATTAATAAATATTGTGGTAACTGCCAAGCCATATGGACATTGTTGGCTTTGATGTCTTCTGACTTCCACGTCCCAACAACACCTCCAGAAATCTAGCAGGAAAATAAAGGCACACTGATTAGTTGCTGAAAGATCAGATCTTTCTGAGCCTGGACAACAGCAGCAAATTTACCAAAACAAAGTTTTAAGCAAAGGTGGAAAAAAAGCTCTGCCTTTGAAGCAAACTATGGCTCTCAGCCCTGCCATTTCCAAGCCACTTGGGAATAGGATGACTCCTGCTGCACAGGGCAGAGAGAGTAGGATGGAAGCATTCCAGCTCATTCAGATACCTCAAGAATTCCCTGAATTACTGCAAACCAACAAGTTGTCTTCTGTAGTGGAGCTGGGAAAAGCCTGTGAGGTTCCAGTGCAGAGCCTGTGACCTGCTGCTGTCCCCAAGGTCAAAAAAGAATGAGAGGGTAAATGCTCATTGCATCCATGTGGTTACTGCTCTCATGTTATCAGCACTGTACAACTTCCCTATGATATCACTGACACCCAACAAATTCAGCTCAGGAATGCCAAGAGTAGCAAAGACTGCTCCATATTAGATGTATTCAGATAGTTATGGTGGCTGTATTCCTAATTATTTTTATTTGTTTTCCCTGGTGTAATTAATACTGCCTGTAATGCAGAGGCTCAGAGAGATTTGACTAGAAGCCAGGAAAACGCTAGATTGAAATGAGTTCAGGCAGAAAGCCCTGGGTTTAAGGAAAGTACTTGGGAAAATACAAGGGATGTTTACGACATGTTCTTAATCACCAACCATTGCCAGGGAGGCAAATCAAGAGACTGTATTTCAGCAGGCTAAAAGGGGTGAGAGGAGAGCTGTGCATTGCTCTTTAGCCCATAAAGAAATGTCACAAGCACCATGCTGTAACTGCACACTGAGGAAGGCTGGGTAGAAGGCAGCATCCCCATGATTTAAGTTTCACAGTTCAGCTACATTAGCAGAATAATATATTGTATTCTTGGTTCTTCTGTATGGCACTCCTGGCAGAGGAGCAGGGCTCAGTACAAATCACTGCAATAATTAAAAGTGATCTTGGTCTCAAGCAAACTAACTCTCTATAGAAGGCAGAAACCACAGAGAGAGAGAGAGATAGAAAAACAGAGGGTGAAAAATATTAAAGTACTAGCACAGGGTTCAGAAGGGCTGAGCACAGAGCCACCCTGAGCAGCCAGGGCTATAGCAGGGACTTCTGCAGATGGGACCACAAACTGGAATCCTTGGCCACAGTGACATGGGAGACATCTACCTCAGCTGGCCCTGTTATCAGAGGCTCTGGGGAAATTTTCTTAGTGTTGTATTTTTCATGCAACTTCTCTATCTGGTTTCTCATCTGGTGAAAGAGGCTTGCAGCCATGGAAGAAGGGTCTGGCCAACATCACTTCAAGTGTGTGTGTTTTATGTACATAAATCTCTGCACTGGCAGATGGCAGCATCTGCTTGTTCCCTCCAGGGCTGTACATCCCACTCCAGCTACTGGAATTGGAAAAAAAACATGCCAGGTACTTCATGGCTATATTTTTCCCCCTATGTATTTGGGCTCTGCAGACATGAACAGCTCCCATTAATTGCCCAACAGGGAGATGCTGCTGCCAGGGAGTAGCTGACAATGATTTGCTCTGCTCATCACAACACAGTAGCCAAAGTCTCAGAGGGCAGCTTAGCAGTGTGTCCTATCAGACCCGGTTTGTCTGTGTGCCTTTGTGGTGGAAAAGTTAAAATGGGAACTAAGCTGATCACGTTGATCTCCGTGGCTCCAGCCAGCTGGACCAGGGTTGAAGCAATGTGTCTGAGAGGCTGGCAGGCAGAGAAAGGAATCCATCCTCAGCAGTGCTCAGAGCCCATGAGGACTAGGCTGTTCAGAAAACCATGCCTTGACTTTACACTAGGCTCCAAATTAGCTGTACAGACAGCGAGAGGAGGAAGCAGATGTACAACCTCACCAACCTCCTCTCTCAAGACTTTGTCCCTCTTCCCCCTATACATAATCTACAAATCTTGGAAGATCAGTCTTTAGTTCAGTAAGCTAAAGGTGACGATAGAATAGACTGTCTCTGCAGTTTTTTGGGTATGAGGCACCACCAGGTACAGTATTTTAAAGACTACAAGTAGAGTCAGCTCTTGGCAGATGGTAATAATTCTGCAGTGCTCTGGGTCAATGTTAACTGCTCAAGGATGGCATGAGACCAGCACAAACCACAGATCACATGATTTTCTATGGAGGATTTCTATCAAGGAAAAGATTTTACTTCTTTTTAACCCATGCAATCTGACATGATCACCGTGTAAGGTGGAACAAATACACACCTTGCTTATATAGGTACTAAAACTTTTTACTATCCCTTTCATAATGGACTGGCTTTAGATGTCTTTTGCCCAGGGAACAGAGAGTGGACAAAGCAAGTGAGAGTCACCAAGACAAGAACAAAAGCACTGCCAGAGAGTAGAACAGGAGTGTGTTACCATCACAGGAACACTTACATTAGTTATCACAACGGTGTATGAGGCACCGAAGTCAAGCAGCCCCAGCTCCAGGGGGAACTCTCCTGTTTCAGTTATGCATTTTCCATTATTATATCTAGATAAAAGGATGAAGGACAGTATTTCCCAGTTAGTTCCACAAACAAAGAACACAGAGCAGAGCTATCAAACATGCCCCTGAAATGGAGCAGGGAAGATGCAAGGTGTAAAGATGCAGTAGCATTTATGCCAGTTACTGGAGTTCTTGCCATCTTATCCTTCCAGAAGCACTTAGACACTGATTGGAATTCACCTAATGACCCACGCCATTGTTACCATTTTTAAGTGGTTTCTGCTTCTTCTTAGTGCTGATGTATTTTTTTTTTTCCATCAGGTTTATTTTCCTCCCAAATTTTGCTGTATTTCTTCAGGAAATGTAGGCCAGACAAGTAGTCAACAGGAACTCAGAGATGTGCACCCAGAAACCACTTTGTTTCCTCTCAATAGAGCAAATTTGCCTTCATATTTGTTCTTCTGATTTTGGACGTGTGAGATGGCACAGAGGCTCAACAGCATTGCCACAATGGTTGCTGCATCCTACTAAATTGCAGCAATAAATATTTTGGATGGAGCTGATGCAGAGAAAAGCCATGAAGCTTGTTTTGAAACATTGGAAATGCTAGAAATGCCCTACAAGAGCCAACTCCAATGCTGCCAAACCAAGGCCATATGGAGCCCCTGTCTAAAAAGCCCAGCCTGCAAAGCCATGGAATGCTACTTGATGTTACCAGCCCACATACCAACACTTTGTAGCATGGAATATGAATTGGCCTTTCCCTCAGAGCACCCTGACGCCAGGAGCTCAGGCCTGAAAGAATAACAAAATAAAGCAGGCACCATATGGTAGAGGAAACTTTACCATGTCCCACTTTACTCCACTGACAGATGCACAGGAATGGCCAGTCTCTTCCCTTCAGGCCCCCACATAATGTGAATAAAAACTTCTGCACACACAAGAGTGGCCCAGAGCACCTGCTCTGCGTTGAACTGATAATTTCTGCTTTTTACAAACATCTGCCCCCACAACCACATGCCAAGACAACAGCAATGCAGGTTTTGCTATTAGGCTGGGAAAAGCCTCTTTGTATCCAAGGAAATGCCTCAGCAAGGACCTTCAGCTCAGGAAGGCAGACTTACATGTCCCTCTCTAGCAGTGAGTACTCAGAAGCACCGTAGTTTTTCTGAACAGAAATGAACCTTCTGCTATCAATGGTGAGGTTGACATCTTGGCTCAAACCATTAACGAATCTGCAAAGAAACCATATTTCATTGACCTGTCAGACAGGGCAGCAGAAGCATAATAGCAGACACTTTAGAAGTTTGCTTACTGTCCCAAAGCATTCTGTAATTCCATAAGGTTATGAGAGTCTCTCCTGCAAGTTACCAAAATATTTGTCTGATTCATTGTCTAGTTTTTCAGTAAAAGATTCGTTTCCCTGTTGCATAATTTTACCCTCTTACTCTCTTTCCTGTGAAAACCAGCCCTCACTTTTTGTAGTCTAGAACCGCAAGGCAATCCAATCTCAGAGACCAACAAAGATTGCAGCAAATTCTGAGGAAGCCACAAAGATGATCTGAGGGCTGGAGCACCTCTCCTATGAAGACAGGGTGAGAGAACTGGGGCTGTTCAGCCTGGAGAAGAGAAAGCTCCAGGGAGATCTTAGAGCATCTTCCAGGTGCTGAAGAGGTCCTACATGAGAGCTGGAGAGCACTTCTTACAAGGGTATGGAGTTATAGGACAAGGGGCAATGGCTTTAAACTGAAATAGGGTAGGGTTAGATTATGTTAGATTTTAGGAAAAATCTCTTCATTATGAAGGTGGTGAAACACTGGAGCAGGTTGCCCAGCAATGTTGTAGATGCCTCATCCCTGGAAATGTTCAAGGCCAGGTTGGATGGGGCTTTGAGCAACCTGGTCTAGTGGAAGGCATCCCTTTCCATGGTAGGGGTGTTGGTACAAGGTGATCTCAAGCACTTTTCCAACCCAGACCATTCAATGACTGTGAGAGGACAAAGTCCCAGTCTACCACAGGAAACTGAAATTGTGTATCCTGATGAGCAGGTGCACCATGCTGGCAATGAGTGTCTACCAGTGGCAAGGAGTTTTCTAGCATAGTAAGATATCTTCATCAAAACTAAAACTTACATGGGAAAGGTTTGTTTGGTGTTTTTTCATAGACAAAACACAGTTTCCTTTTGGTAATTCGAAAACTGTTAGTAAAATCAAACATTTTTCATTTGATCTATGTTTTAAAATATTTTGATTTTCAGTTCTTTAAATGGGGGTGAAATCCCTGAAGTTAGTCAAGTGCTTAACAAAAGTAAATTTTTAGTGAAAAAAGTAGTTTCTTCCCAGTGAAACTTCTTTACAAATTGCTAAAGGGAAAGTCTGGCGATTTCGTCAAAAATCTCCACAAAAATATATAAAACAATTCTGACTGAATCAAGTCTTCAAGGTGTTTAGTCAGTAGAAGCCTTCCCAAGCACTATGAAGAGATACTGCTTTCCTACTTTGTCTATACAGGCTTTCAGATAAAGGGGTTGGACGTTGTTTTTAATGTTTGCTTTGTTCGGTTGTATTTTGGTTTTGCTTTTGTGGTGGGTTCGTGTTGTTGTTTTGGTTTTTATTTCTAATTTCACCTTGCCCAAATCCTCTAAAAAAGTCCAGCTGGAATCCCATTGGTTTGGGTTTTGGTTTTTTTTGGCAAATTTGCATCTTCTGCACCTCAGCAGCCAGCACAAACCAGCACTGGAGTGTTCATGGACTAAATTGAGTAGCTGAAATTAGGAAGAATGGACTAAGCAGAGCCCAATGCCCAGCTGGATTGTTTATGACGATGTAAAATTGTTGCTGTATCAAATTCAGTAGACACTTGTGCATGAGTTTGGGTGAATGTCATGGGCTGGCCAATTTGCAAAGGACATAGCAACAGCTACTGTCCAAATTGGTGCTTCCCTTTCATCAGTGAGATGAATTTCCCACTTTTCCAGGGAAGGAGCTCTTTTATGTTGCCATCTCAGCCTAGACTATCCTAGGCAGTAAGCAGCAGTAGTTCTCAGCTCTGCATGGCATGTGTGGGAGGTGACACTCTGTCAAGCCTCCACAGCTGACACCAGAGTCTTGCATGAGAAGTGTGGACTAGATTCCAATCCAAGAACATCTGGGCTATGTTACATACAAATGCATTAGACAAAAGCACTTTCCCTCACCCAACCACTGCCAAATCCTCAAAAAAAGCATTCCTACCTAACAGCTGCCAAACCATTTTCTGGCTTTGCTTCCAAGTCTGTAATCTAAAGAGGGGGAGAAAAAAACATCAAACACATTTATTAATGCTGCCTTACAACAATGTGTGGCACACAATACTGGTGTCTGTAGAGTTACACATGTGCTGCAAAGCCTGTGGAAATCAACTCGACTCTTACATAAGCTTTACATCAGGCCACAGCTGGGGAGCCCTGGTACAATGAAGCCAATGGCAAGATATCATCTCCTCCAAGGGCTTAAGATGAGATCATACCTTTTCTCCTCATCTTCTCTGTAAAAAAGGCTACTGAGTTTCAGCCAGTCACTCTTCTACTGAGGCACGTAACACCCTCCAAAAAAGTATTTGTCTTGATCTTGAGATAGCAAGAGAGCATTATCCACATTAGCATCTTTCAGTGACTAGTTACAATTAAACTTGAGTGCCTTATGCCTACAAAATCTGCAACTGCCTAACTTTCAGACCCTGGCTCTTGTCATATTCATAGACTTCAAGCTGAGAGGAACTGCTAGGTTCCCATACTGATCATCATGCATCATTCTTGCTTTCCTTGATCCTTGATACTCAAGAGATTAAAGTGTTGTAATGTGCAGGCAGAGAGCGGGAGAAACCAAGATGCACTGAGCTTGTTTGTGCTCACAAACAGATCCCTGAAATGGCCATCTGGATGGGCACACTGGTGAGTGAGAGTCTCTCTCCTGTAGACCACAGCTAGAGCAGCAGCTAGATAATCAACATTCATTTGGAAAAATCCATTTGGTGTACAACGCTGAAAAAACACAGTTAAGACACAGCCCTGCCATGGAGGTTGTATGTCACAAAAAAAAGAACACAAAGCAAAGCTTTTGGCTGGTAGAAATCAAGAGCTGTGCCATATCCGCTGAAGAAGGCCGAGCAATTTCAATCTGCAACACATGCAAGCCAAAAGGGACTTTCACAAATTGTCTCTCTCTCAAAATTTTCTGGCCCTTTCTCCACAGTTTTTTCCTGATGTGAAACCCCGAGTTTCTGAGACCAAGGATCCAGAATTTCAGTAGATCTATAAAATGTCTATTGTTCTTCAGAGTAATATGGTACCCACAAATAACATATGCCCTAAATAATAAATAGCCACAATGAATAATAAATGTCAGAGCAATAAATAATAAACGGCAACATCATTTTTTTTTCCATGGGAGACACACTGGGGATGAATACTCTAGTTTGTTGCAGACAGACCAGCCAAACTATTACTTGTTTTCACTGATGACCCCCAGGGCTCTCAAATTCATTTCCTGCCTACTCAACAGCCCACAAAGGAGAAGAAACCAATTTCAGATTGGATCCTTCCAGGAAAGCACTCCCATCTGAGTGAGTGGGCCAAAGCCAGCAATGAGGGAGGTTACTCAAGGGTGAGCTCTGCAACACAGCAGTGACGCTGGCATTGCTTTCCTTGTGTTGCAAGGCTGGGAAAGTATCATTTACCATACTGTCTTCCACATCTCCCTTATCTACAGCTGTGAATGACAGGTCAATAGCATCACCCAACAGCACAGCTGTTTCCCAGCACATGGGAGCCTGCCTGTGCCAGGGTGGGCATCAGTTTAAGCACAGTCTAGACAGCTGGGGCAGCATAAATGTACTGGAGCTCTGAGATTGCTGTGCTTCAAGTCTGTTGCATGCTTTTGCCTCCTAAGGACTATATGAAAACATTGCTTCCTAAGGACTCTACGAAAATCACAATTTTCATACAGTCCTTAGGAAGCAATGTTTCCCATTTCTTAGGGAAACAGCACACAGCCATCGCGGTCACAGCGAAACTTAAGTTTGTGTGATACTGAACCCCAGACTCCAAACCATAAGGTTTGATCATCAGCAAAAAACGTTGATGTTGTGACAAAATAAAATCTTTAAATTTATTTTGAAAAGCAGTCATATGATTTCTACTATAAAATATTGAATGCTTGGTGTAGCTACCATACAAGGTAGAAGGCTCAGGAACTGCAAAGAGAATGGATATTTTAGCATAAGGACAGATTCTGATGGCCTTTACACACCTGTTACAAAGTGCAATAACACCATTCATTTCAAGAAAGCTTCTTAGGATACAGCTATGCTTAAAAGTATCAGAATCTGCCCTACACATCCCACATGCACCTCTCTGATTGTTGCAGAAATATACAAAAGTCCAAATACAGCCAGCTCTGCTGCAGAGCTTGAAATGAGCTCAATCATTTATTCTGTTCAGCAAAACAAATGGGCCTTCTGTGCTTTTTCACTAAACACTTGCAATAACTAAACCCAGAATCATTCCTCTGATGCTTTTATTCCACGGCCAGCCCTAGAGCCTCTTTAACATCTTTGCTTTATAGAACCATCTTTGGGGGAAAATCTCTGGCTCTGTTTCCCCAGGTTTCTCCAGCTCTGCTGCCTAGCAGGCATGACTCTTCTCTCCCACTGCAGCATTCAGTCGATTAAAGTGTGCCCAGAAACTCTCAGATGCCACAGCACCTCTATTAATCAACCAGCAGAAATGTGCACAGATCCAGTGCCTGTAGTTAAGAAGTGAGGTTTAGAGCATCTGAAAGCAATCAGACAGACATTGCAACTGAGCAAATGAATTAATGAGCCTATTTCCCCATTGTAGCATCACAGCCATTGAATTAGTACTGTATTTACACTTCACTCCCACACTCACTAAGCGGCTTGATAGGCTTCCTTCTGCCTCAAAAACAATTAAGCTGTATACTGATTTTTCCTTCATGGTGTAGTTAAAAGCAAGAGTCAATCCTTGATGTTGCAGGGCGAAGTGAAGGCTCTGGTCCTCTCCATTCAATATTAATTTTGAGTACTCAGCTGGGTTCTGTGGAAGAAAATAAACTTGGTTACACTTCCTTCAGATAAGAAAGGATCTGTCTTTTCATACCAAGTGCAACACTATCCCGTCTTTAAAAGGGAGACTGTAATCCTGTTATCCTTTATTCCTAACTACAGGTGAATGTAAGGTGTATCCTTTGCCAAGGAAACTTGTCTCCAAATGTTCAATTTCTGTTTCATATAACAGAGATATTATGCTTCATTTGTAAAGCTATTCCCATGCATTTCTAAGGTGATGGAGCAGAACAAGCTTTTGCATCTGTGGGCTTTATTAGAAAATGCCTGAAAAAAGCCTATTCTTTCTACAATGACATGCAAGCGGGGCCTTTCAGTCCCATATATATGCTTACCTGAAAAGACTCCACAGGCTGCTGAAATAGGTCCTTGTCTTGGATTGTCACTTGAACAGGGTTCTTTGCCAAATTCAGGACCCGAATTAAACTTTCTTTTGGGACAAGTTGAGGCATATCAGTCTCCTAATTAAAGTAAAAGGCTTTAAATGCCATCTGTATGCTTTATTAGCACTTTAATACCTCTTCATTTTTAGCCATAATAGTCTTCCTCTCTGTAATGACACTTTTCCATCCCTTCCTCAACAGAAGTTGCACTCAGAGAAAACTGAACATAAATCTTTTTTAGGGAGGTTTCCTCATAGTAGCTCAATGGCCAACCCATCATTCCTCCCAAAAATTGCTCTTCACACCACTAAGTGTACAGACTACACACCTACTGAGGAGGTAGAACAATGTCACAGCTTTCATTACACAGCTCCCTAGTGCCTGGATTTAACCAACTGCCACATCAGAATGGAAAAATTTGTGCTTAGCTTTCAAAAGCAGTGACCAGAATAATTATTTCCCACTGCAGCCAGTGACTGGGAAAAGAATCAGACCAGAAGTTAAGTAGTTTTGAAAATCCCAGTCCAACTTCAAGTCTGTAATAAGTGCTTTTGCATTACTGGACACTTTGCTATCTATACAGCTGACTGTATAGATATTATTCCTTGTTTTCTGAGAGAGGTAAGATGATGCCTCCAGCACTGAGGTATCTCTTTCTGTCAGGAATAATTTCCTAGAAAGAATACATCAATCAGTGTCAGCCTTGTACTACCTTCAGAGCTAATTTTTTTTTAACTTCTCTTTTTTTCTCATTTTATTTTCAAGTAGCTACCAGCAATACTGCAGAGCTATTTATTTTTTTTCTATCTTATCTGATAACTTGGGTAGTGCAGGCAGGGCATTTTGAACCTAACTTGGTGGGGAGACACACTGCCACAGAAGACAGAGTGAGCTGATTTCCCTGTATCCATATGCTGCTCTGGACCAACAGACTTGATAATATTATCCAGCAAATTCCATTCCTGTAGCTTTTCACTTCTGCTACCCACAGTCAAGTGAAGGTGGACCATCTTATTCTCCTCTTTGCTAGATCTTAAAATGGCCTTTAGGGTAAAATTTTCATGCACAGGCAGGAGGAAACCTCTAACCCACCTTGCCTCTGCCCAGAGGAGTCACCCACAGCCAGAGCAAAGTTTGGTGCTTGGCCAGAGATGTTGATGGTGGCAATGAGAGCATTTCTTTGCTCACATAAAGAGACCAGAAAAAAGAACTGAACCCACAAAGTCTCATTTCAGTGGGAGGCTCATTAGGGGATTCACCTGAGGAACCAGCAGATGTTAATCCAGGGCTGTGCGCCAGCCACTCTAACAGATCATTTTAAGTATACATAGAAGTTTTAAAAATTAATCCTATAGTAACTTTTGTGAGACAAAGGTCAGCCAAAGTCTACACAATGCTGGTCATGAGCCAGAAACAAACAGTACAAATCTACAGGAGCTAACATGGAATTTATAAGAGATTTGCTGGCATTCTGTTTGGGTATGCCTGTGAGTGCATTCACCTGCCTCCCCAGAGAAACAATTTGGCTTGTAAAAAAAAGCCATCCCCACCCTAAAGCAGGAAAGTAATTAAATTAAAATTTTTTAAAACAATTAAATAAAAAAACCCCAAACCACCACACACACACAAAAGACCCCTAACAGAAAAGCATAGGCAAGCTACAGCAAGAAATAGGAGAGAGAACAGACTACCTTTTGGAAATTAATCACTAGCATTAACTAGATGCCTGTTAAGCACTTTGACGATGGAAATCTAGAATATAGACCCATACAGATGACCAGCACAGCAAAACTGCAAAGACTAGAAAGAAAGACATAGAGACAAAGAGAGGGAAAAGTAGACAAGGTAAGAATTATCATTAGCAACTAGATCAGTATGCTCAGTTGGAAAGAAAACATTACAAATTTTGATCAAGGACCACAACGGCTTAAAGGATTATTTACCAGACATCAATAAAAACACCCCATGGAAAGAAACTATTTCTGAGGAATGCCCTGTGCTTTACTTACATTTATTTTGACTTCTATAACAGCTGCAAGTCCAAATGCCAGCCCTGCAAGGATCATACCTGTTGCCATTTTCCTAATAGGTCTATGGAGCAAATGAAAGAGGTGCCATTAAGGAAAAAAAAAGTAATTTAAACTATAGAATACCATTCCTCAGAGCCAAAGATGTGCCAAAACCATGTAATGAACTGTCCAACAGGTGGCACTCAGGATGACAGGCTGTTTAAATTGCCGATCTTTTAACATAAAACTATTTTATTATTCTGTATGAGGCCAGCACTGAGGCCAATTAAAACTGACACGCTGTGAAAATAAGTTCTTTCCTTGCAAGTTTCATATTATCTTTTTCCCAGCTCTTCTAGCGGGAATAGCTCATGACATTATGTTAATCCATGATGTTGGAAGGAGCACTAGAAATGATGTATCTTCAAGTCCCTTTTGGGAAAGGCAAAAGAAAAGTAACATGCTATTTAGCAGTGGGAATGAGGAACAGAAAAATGTTTTATTTGTGTCATCAATGTTTCTGACCATCTGGGGCATCATTCTGGGTTATTTCTCATGCCAATACATTTACATTTCTAGAATATAAAGAGCTTGCTTCTAAACTCAAGGCAAAGCTAGTGCAACTTTACCAGAGTTACATGAGAAAATCTGATATAAAGCAGAATAAAACATGTCCAGAACAGCAGGTTCAAAGTGAGGATTGAGTTGTTGAGATTTGAAACAAGTCTGGTTGTAGATTCAGTGATCTCCACTCTTTGTAATGGTCTTTAGTACCAGCATTCAGTCCCGGCTGGTGCTTGAGGTTGTGCTGCTGGGTGAACTACGCTGTGAGTCGTTCATCAGGCAGGAAGTTTTCTGCCAAGTCAGGGCACAGTCGAGGCCACGTGCTCACAATGGTATCAGGGAGAGGCACAGCCTCTGATGTGTATCCTCCAAAAGGGGCACCATTGCAGGGCTGGACAATGCTTTTGATATGTCTTTAGGTGCAAATAATTCAGCACCGTGGGAAAGGACCAGCAGGGTGAAGGGGAAGGCTTCTGAGGCACCTGCCACCACCATTTTATGTGGTTTTGTCTGTCCAGCATTTTAGTTTGGATGAGGAACACGCTTTTTAAGCCAATCATCCCATTCATTGCCCTTTCCCATGCTATGATTCACATGCAAAAGTGATGCTAGAGTATAAAAATTTGGCTCCTTTCAGTTGAAACTCCACTGGCAAAGGCACTCCATAAGTGCACTTAATGCACTTTCACTGCTACAGGGCATCAGTCCACAGAGGCAGAATAGAGATACTCTGAATTAATTCACACAAAATGCATAAAGTGTGTCTCATAAACAACCTGAGGTCTGTTCCTATTACAATGCAGTTCTTGCTAACATAGAATAAGGATAAAATGTTTGGCTCATATGGAAATGTCCTTATGCACTCACTGGTTCAGATCCTAGACATCATGAGAACATGAATTTGGTCCCATAGGGACTTTTCAGGGAGGGAATTATTTAGGCATGGTATGGGAAACAATGTGGAAAACATGTTGATCAAATGCAAAGTGAGACTATTCATACCTGCTTTTGGAAAAATCTGTACAGAGCAGAAACCAACATCACAGAGTTTTGCCATCTGGAATTTCCATGGTCTGTAGAAGAGGGTGATATTGCCTCTTGGGACTGAAGTATACTCAGGTATTGGGAAAGATGAATGGAAATATGTGTTTTTCTTCCTTAAAAGCTATTCTGCATACTTATGGCAAAAGAAAAAGCACAGATGCATCTGCATTGTCCCCAAGTACTTACGTGAAATTCAATTTGCACATGTTTATCAGGGGGTAGAGCCCAAGGTCAAAAATTGGGATGAAGACAAGAATAAGAAGTGGATTTAAGAACTGCAATACAAAAGAATGGGAGTTCAGTGGCTAGAAAGCAACTTTCAGTAATTAAACTCATAAAGCACTGTCCTCCAGAAATAAAAAGGACAAACACTTAAAAACTCCTTTTAAAATATAATCATAGTTTGCACTTAACAGCTTCAGCTATTTAGTTTTCACAGGCATGAATACATTTTGTTCATATCCTCCCCTCCAAGAGGCAAGCAAGCATCACTGGCCCAGTTTCCCTGGAGAGAGAACTGAAACATGATGTTTTTAAAGAGTACAAACCCCACTGACAATAGAGACAGGTGACCTTTGGTGCTGTGGTGGGACCTTACAACAAATCAGCAACAAAGGAAACATCTTGGGACTCCAGCAAAACCCCAGAGGAACAGGCACTATTCTGTGAGATTGGCAATTTCTCACAGTTCAACACAACTGAGTAATCTCCCAGGGAACAAAATTTCTCCAGGGAGGGGCACAGCTTGTCTGCCAGCCAGCAGTGGCAGAGCAAGAAAATAGAGAGTGATGAAGAACAAGCAGAGAGAAATGTTGTTGCAGTTCCAAAGGAAGATTTCAGGGAACAGAACAGCTCTGAATTTCTCCAGAGCTGTTCACCATAAGAATTGTAATCAAGTGTGACAACATAGCACCATCTTGGAGCTTTCATGTTTTCATCTTCCCTGCATAAAGGGAGGGACTAAACATATTTCAAGAACAATGTTCAGGACAGGGGCCTGTTAAAAGGAGATACAGGTTGTATTCTCCACATGCCAGCACTAGTTCAAGAACTATTATGGTGGTGTTTCCCCACTTCTCTGCATGACTCTGCAGGATTCAACTTCTGTATTAGGACATCCTCAGGGTCTTCTGAACCCCAAGCTTGTAAAACAGCAAGTGAACAATAAGGCAGAGGTCACACCACAGCAACTAGCAAAAGCACTGCTATTACCTTGAAAAGGAGCAGAGAATGGCCACTGGTCCCATAACAAAAAAAAAAAAAAAAAAGGAGAGAAAAGAAGAAGATACATTCTGAGGGTTACTTCCTACCCTGTAATATCTTTTACCTGCATTTGGTCAGGCTGAAGTACATATATTCCCTGAAACAAAAAGATATTCCAAGTGATTCATAAACAGTATAACATATCAGTGCATATGGCAAATAAGTAATGGGTCCCAGAGAGGCCTTTGCACCCAAGGTGGTTTCCTCAAGTGCTTTATTTTGGTTTTAGCAGCTGATACTGTGCTCTTGACACTTGTCATCCAAGGACACAGTGTTTAATAAGACCATTTTGCAGAAGGAAGCTGCACTCAATCCTTGATATTTGGCAGCTGTGACACAGCTCATGACAGGTACTGAGGCCCATCTTTCAGGCTGGCTGAGCCATGAACTAGGTGAGTGCAGAAGAATGGGGTGTTGGTGTCCAGGTTGGGAGGAGGGCTTAGAGCTTCTTCCCTCTCTGCTTCTATAATGTGAAAGGCTCCAATCCTATAAGTGAGCGTTCGCTAACTTCAGGACCCTGTGAGCTCTGTTGTCATTTCTCCCAGGTTCCCAAAAGGATAATAGAAGACCATCCTGGAGCCAGTGGGCTGCACAAACACCTCTTTCCTCCCCCCATCTGCATCTAAGAAGCTTTGGACAACTGCAGCTTCTTGGTTTGAACCAAGAGTCCTCAAGGTTATAAGAGGTGCCTCACACTTGCATCACTATCCCAGCCCCCACAAATGGGCAAGATCAACAGGAATGGATGGACGGAGGGAGGGATCCCAGACTCCACAAGGAACCATGGACCTCTCTCCAGGGAGGGACTGGTGTTTGCCTGAACTCCATGAAATGCTTTTCATTTGAAATTAAGATGAAGAAATGAAGAAGGGGGTGGGGGAGGGTGGGGGGCGGAAGGCTTCAGGAGGGAAGAAATTAGGAAGGAAATGATATATTTCCAAGAAAGTGCTGTGGGGGGTTGTCTCCAGTCTGCCAGTCTTGGCCTGAGCTGAGTCTAGACTGGCTGCCTGTCTCTCTGCCCACAGCTGCCTCCTGGGAAAGTGGAAAAATACCAGGAAAATACCCCCACCTGCTACTTTGTGCACACTACAGAAATGTGCCATTAGGAAATGAGCCTGCAAATATTTCATCTATCTGACACTAAACCATTCCCTGTTTGACTCCAGACTTCCTAGCTGAGCCGTTGTCCACAGAACAGAAAGTCACAGAGTATTACAGACATGAACTCCAACAAGCCTAAGCGTGGGATCACTCCAGTGTTGCAATTAATTCTCACCTTCTTGAGGGGGGACAGCCCGGGAGGGGAGGGCAGAGGAGGCTGAAACAAAAACCAAGCAGCTATCCAAGTTGGTGTGATAAAAAAAAAAAAAAAAAAG
>WEKY01060600.1:9163-27466 GCA_013390045.1 Picathartes gymnocephalus | reverse complement strand
AAAAAAAAAAAGCCCTGAATCTCTCTTTCCTCACCTGGAAGGGTCCAGTAATGACACCTGGTTATACTTAGCTCTCCTGTTAATGGATCACTAGGTGCATGTGAGCAAAACCCAGAAAACAAATGTTTTAGATACAAATCACATAGACTGCATGGACTTTGTTCTGTCTTTCTGAGGTGAATAAGTATTACCCAAGGTGTAGTCTTTTTAATGCCGCATTTCAACTAATTAAGCCTAATGAGTATCACATGTTGAGAGCCTAATTTTTAACAGGAGTGACATAGAAGGACTCAAATTTGTGGCTTTAAGTCAATTTTAAACTGGAAAAAGAACATTTACAATCCTAGATTTTGAAGTGACCATCTGCAGGCAGGATCTAGATGGCATGTTAAAACATATATGTCTGAAAACCAGCCCTGTGTGGGGACATCTTTGGGCAGATAGCTGATCTACATTTATCTGCTACTGCAGCCTGCACCATTTGCCATTCACACCTTTGAAGAACTTTATGGAAACTAGCTAATTAACCCTTATCACATCTTTACCCTATGCACAAGATTCTTGCTGGTTTCTAGAGGCTTCATGGAAGTACCACCAAGTTATCCAGTGCAGAAAAGTACAACTACAACAGCTCTAGTCACACCTTAAAAGGGCTGAGTGACTTGTCTGCCTTCTGTGGGGGCAGCAGGCTGAAAATCCTACCTGCTCTAGGTCCCAGGGCCACTGGCTGCCAGTAGGTCAGCACCCTGACCTTGCAGACTGCTGATGGCTCCCCAGCCCTCACTTCTAGCTGAGATGAGCTGTGATGAACTGAACATGGCTGCATGAACAGAGCCTCTGGCTTCTAATTACCAAAAGTGAAACTCACCCAGATTCACCAAGCAAACGCTCTTAGTACTGCAAGACTCCGGTTAATAAGCAAGAGCAGGGATGTTACTACTAGTCTTACCAGCCCTGGTGACATTAAGTACTTACAAAATCAGCATTCATTTTTGTGGCTTGCAAAGTCCACCTGGATCCCTAAGGAGAAAACAGACAGCTATGAAGCCTTCAAGATGTTCTATGGGGCTAGAAAACACAGGGACAGAGAAGAGGACAATGCTGCTGGTCTTATTTCCCATCTGTTCCTTCCCTTCCCTGTAACACCTGTCAGCAGGCAGGACACATTCTCCCCTTTCATTCTCCCATGCCAGACACCTGGCAGGACTCTGAAGGGCTGGCCAGCAGTGATGGAGGAAGGCCCTGGACACTTGGTAGAGTGTGGCCCACTGCATCCCCAGGATGCTTTGGTGTTACCCTAGAAGGATAGAGGTGCAAACTGAGGCTGGCAGGCAGAGCTGTACACACTGTACTGTACCTGCTGATCAAACAGGGCCCAGAACATTGGCAGTGGTATGAAGAGGAAGAGAACACGAGTCACCATTTTCACCTCCCCAATCAGCTGTTTCTAAAAGGGAACAGGTAAAAAGGTAAGGTAGGGGTGTAAAGCCAACAGGTGATTCAAGCCACAAAGCACAACTCCAATTTCTTTCTGCATGGCAGTTCTTCATTGCGCTTACTTGTGACAGTGGATATGTTTGCATTTCTACATTTCAGTGCAGCACCTAAACCGTCCATTAAGGGTCAGGAGAGTACAAATGTGGGAAGGGACAGAAAATGCCTGTGAGAAATGGTGTGGCCAGGCCAGTCATACTGTCTCCCCTGTCTGTCTGCCCATCTTCCCTTTCCCACTCCAAACCTATCAGGTAGAGCATCGCTTACCGAGTATTTTTCTGATGCCCAGTCCAGCCAGTGATCTCTCTTTGGAATCTCACGGGAGCGGTTTTTCAGCCGGTTTTTAATAGCAAACTAGGGAGAAAAAGAGGTGAGTAACTCATTCATGCCATACCTGCCCTTGTCACATTCCCAACTCAAGGCTGCCTTCCTCATCCCCAAATGTAAGTAGTGCCAGAACATTGAGGGGGTGGGTTGCTGGATACCTCTAAAGTCTCAGATTGGATGCTTTATGATGAATTGTCTGCAGGGAAGTTTCTATGACACTTGTTGATTAAAAGTATGATGTGGGAATGAATCATGGAATCATTGAATCTTAGAATATCTTGAGTTGCAGGGGACCCACAAGAGTCATTGAAGTCCAGCTCCTGACCAGTTTATGCTGTGTGCTCCAGTCACTGAACACACTGAGCCACACTGGCAAAAAAAGTGGCAGACTTCACTGAGAAATACTGTCTTTAAGATTCTGCCTGTTTCCCCAAGGTAAATTTGGCACTATCTAGGATTGACCTAGATAAAAAGAAAACATCTGCTGTTAGCAACAGCTTCCTGAAATAGAAACATCATTATCCACCTAATAATAAGAGAGTATTTTTTCACATACTGTATTCAGCTCACACACCATGAAAAACAATTTATAAGGCTCTACTGCAACTTCAGCAAGTGTCTCTTGCATTTACATGAACATGCTGAATGTCCATAATATGAATGTGTGCTATTACTGTCTGCTGAACTGATAAAGTTCAGAAAAATTATTCAACTGAAAAAAAATGGAGTCATATATCTGATACTCTCTGAGTTTCTGAATTTTCCTTTCAGTTCAGTCTCCACCAGCATCTGCCACTAGTGGTTCTACTGACATCAACTGAACAGTTCATGGAGCTAAGAGAAAACAATTGAAATGCTGAAAGAATAAACTAGGACATAAATGTGTTTCTTATTCCTTACAGCTCATCAGCAAGATATCCAGAAGCAGCACAGAAAAGAATTCCAACAGTCATCCTGCTTTTCACTTTGAACCTTTTTGTCCTGCAACCTCAGAGCCATGCATGAAAAAGAAAATTGCACATACTTACACTGATGCATTTGCAGACTTCCAGCAAGATGTTTCCTTGTGGTGGTGTTTTTCTGTATAGTCCACTTCCAGCAATGAACACAACTGAAAAGATATTATAATCCAAATGGGAATTCACATGGCTGAAGCTCAGTCTTGCACTGGCTTCTGGGAAGGATCCCCCACCCCTGTATTCAACAGAAATGCTCTGCCCTTGGGACTCACAGGATTGCACTTTAAACTAAATAAATATACAGGAGTCCTTTAATGTTGACAGATAAAAGAAAATGCAACATCCTACAAGAGGCAGTGTGATCCCTAGAAAGTCATCATTGTCTTATTATCTACTCTGGATATCGCCACATCTGATTCATGCTGGGAACCAAAACTTTGAAAATTCACTCTGTCTATGCTTTTTGTAGACTAAACTTAAAGTACAATCCACATTGAATTGATGAACCTGATGTTGGAGATCAACCCTCACCCATTGGAAACATGTGAGGATTAATCCAGATACAACACAGGCTCTGTGCACTTGCATCCCACACACATTTCAGTGGAAACTGCCACAAAGATTCCTGCCTCACACACAGATGTTAACAGTCATTTATGGTTTCCACAAAGGGATATACAATTTAAGATACTGTTTTATCTTGGTTTTCTCCCTCAAAGCACAAAGAGTATCAGAATGAGACTTCAGACTCCTGTCAGAGATGTTTTCTGACTGTGTATCATTTATCCTGCTCTATGAGAGCCTTTGGGCACATTGGAATTCCAAAGAGATTAGTAGGGAGAAGCACCTTAAAACTGAGCAAGAAATCCATATAATAAACCAAACTGAACTTTTTAAACTAACCTAATTGTCTGGGTCAGTCCACAGACAGTGGAGAATAGCAGGTAGCTTGTCCTAACACAAGAGGCCTGAGACACTGCAGGAAACTCACCTTTGCTCTTTTCTGACTATGAAGACCTTTAGCATCCAGGTTCAACTTACAGAACTGTGAGAGATCTCTCAAGTCAGTTTAGATGAGTTGCACTTTGCATTTGTGCAAAGTCACCCAGAGTGGGTAGCTGCACTACCTAATTTTTAGATCTCCCTGTGAAGATGTTGGTGCTTTTACAAAGGTGATCCATTAGGTTTGCTAAAATACCTGCTGGTGTTGCCATTGACTCCTTTGGGAGCTGGCATTCCTGAATTAGGTTTGGCATTTGGAATTAAATGGTATCAATCTACCCCATCCTTCAGAAACTGTAGCAGCCCAGAAAATCCCACTCTAAATGTGCCTCTAAATCTGTCCTTGCTTTCCATCAACATAGAGAGATGGCCGGTCAGGGCCAAAAGGGTATTTTCTCCAGTTCTGTATGCTGCTCACATAGTCAAATATATCACTTCCCAGACCATTTTAGCATATTACAAAAGAACAGAGAGCTGCTTTGCCAGGCAGGACGTGGTATCTGGCAGCAGGACACCAGCTAAAAACACATTTCCACTGATGCCCTCACTGAAACTGCAATATTTACACGTTCATTTCCCCTGGGCAACTACTGCTCTGCTAGAAACATTCATCACAGCATGGTGCACAGAGTGTGGCCCTAAACTGATAGCAACAGGCCACAGGGGAAAACAGAACCTTCTCAGGCCCGTGACCATGCACTTTTTGGAAAATAATTGCTGTAATGTTAGCTGTGGCCTGGTGACATTTCTTCAATTTCCTGATTCTTCTCCCTGATGGAAATCTGAGTGGAGACAGCAACATTCTCATTCTCTGGGGGACAAACTTCTCAAATTTGAGATGCTGCAGTGAAATCACACAACTGCTTGGTCTCTCAGTGAAGGTAACAGGCTGAATGAGAAGTCATGCCATGCTGTGTCAAAAGCTCACAAATGCAGTGTAATAAGGGGACTGCTCTTCTCAGCAGTTTGCAGCTGTGAAACTAAAGCTAATGGGGTGTCCTCTGTACTGGCTACCAAGGAGTAAGAGTAAATATGGGGAGATTGCTGAATGTTTTATAAAGGTTGAAGAAGCAATCTTGACAAGTACATTAATGGGGCTAAGCTGCAAGTGTTAAGAAGCAGGGGGATCGTAGTTGTCTCCTGCCACTTGGATAATATGGATTTTTTATTGCAACATAATAATAAGTTGTCACTGTAATTGTGGGAATTACTTCAGCCAAGCAAAGTAAGACAGCTCAGAACAAACTAACATCTCGTTTAGCTCCTTCTGCGGCACACAGATTCAGCAGCAGAAGTCTGGGCCATTAAAGATGGCCCTGAGCTGCAAGAAGCCTGTGGAAAGGTTAGAAGTGGCATGTTAAGCTTCTCTTCTATAAGCTGGGGGTCTCTGAGGACTGCTCCGATTGCAGTTCAAAGGCCATGCCTGCTCATAGGCAAAGCTGCAAGTCATCAGGAGAATCATTTTGGTGCCTCCCTTTGCATTAGAGCAAAGCAATTATACTGGGAAACATCCATCAGACCTCCCCCTTAACAGTATCACGATAAAAGACTGCAGTAAAACCATGGTCTGCCCACCATCAATGAACTACTGATATTTATTGCTGTTCTAAACTGGGGAATTGTTGGGTGATCTTGAACCCTTTCATTTCCCATCACAGTATCCATCCAGAGTTAGTGAATGTGTGCATTTTTCATCTACTCATGGACTCAAAAATGGTAACTCCTATTACAAGCACCACTGTTTCTACTCACCAAGTGCCAGCACCATCAGTGCTGCCGGGACACCAAAAGCCAGTGCATAACAATCCTCTCCAAAACATTTCACATCCCCTGAAAAAGAAGTCAGAAGTAAAAGCAGCTCATTACCTCTAGACTTATGTTACTGGGGCTTTTGATTTGCTTCCCTAAATCAGTCACTTCCCCTGGTTTTAAATCTTCTTTGCTGGTGCTTGACACTGTGAATTGAATCTCCTTGAAACAGTTGTCCTCCCTTGATGAAGACAATTTGGAAGCAGGGTTAGTGTCTGCCAGCAAAAGCAGCTGATAATGGGATATTGATGCAAATGGTAGAAGGGAGGGGGCAGACAAATAGGTATAAAGAAGTACTAGGAACTGTAATTGGGAAAAAAAGTACAACATTTAAAATAACCTGAAGCTATTCTGTATTTGACTAGATCTAAATAACCGGTACTGTGTTTCCACATTCTTTGTGCCAGCTGCATCAGTCTTGAGTGAAAAACCTGAATCTGATTTCATAGCGACCTACAGTGGACAAAGTGGAAGCCAGTGCCTGCACCGTGTAAGTGGGAGCCCAGGATAAGCCTTAGAATTCCAGTTCCCTTTCTCACCACCACCACAACCAATCTCACTAGGGGCAGCCTGCTCAATGCCAGGTCTTGCAGCAACCTGTTAGGAAGCCAGGTGTGTTACAGCATGGGTTGGATCAATCTCAGCTGTGAGTCACTGAAACCCTGTGCCTCTTGGACCAGGTCAGTTCTTGCACCGTGCTCCAGCTGCAAACAACAAGCTAGCAGTGGGCTCTGTGTTTGAATGCCAGGGGCTAGACATTACTGCATTCCTACATGGATAATGACAAAATGGCTAAAGTAAGCCAACACAGTTAACAGGAGACCAATCCATGAAGCCCTCAGCTGCTCCTGTTTGTTGTAGCTGGAAAGTCACAGACAGCTGCACAGCTCTGTGCATGCATAGCATTTATTTACTTATTTTCAGTGAATTAGCTGAAATCCAACAAAGCTGAAAGCAACATTATGGGCACACTGAACTTTTCACATGCTAAATGAGTTGGACTTCTCTGCCTAAAAGCATATATTTCATATTTGTACCAAATGTCTACAAACTGCATTTCCTGCTCTTCCAAGAAAAGATTTCACACTTAGCAAAAATATTATTCTTTCCCCATCCTCTCCACTTCAGTTCCATGTTGCAACCAGTTTATATTGGCACATGTTTTGATGCTTGAAGGGACTGGATTTTCATCTGCCCATTGACTACATTAAGCAAAAGCCCTTCCCAACTGAATGCTGACCTGGAGACACCAGAGAGAGAATGAGTAATAGATACAGCATTTGTCTTTGTCCCTGTGCATGGTATAAACATGACACAAGAGCCTGTTAAAATGACACTCCAAACAAACAGAGCTTTCTGGAAGCCATGGAACGGAATGAAAAAAATGGCAACTAAATGTGAAGACTACCTTGTCCCTGTCCCCATCACCTATGGCCTGCTGCTCTGCCTCTGTGCCTGTATTTAGGGTGTGCCAATCCCTTTGGCTTCGAAGTGCTGCAATACAATGAAGTTAAGTGCAGCAAGGCTTGGGGACTAAAAAGAGTTTTGCAAGCAGGCTAGAATATAAAGTAGGTCTTAAATAGGGCATAGGCCTGTGTTTTGTCTTCAAGGCTAGTTGCTCAGGGCAGCAATCTTGCAAGCAGACCCACGCAGACAAGCCTGAGTGCCAGGAGAGAGCCCTCCAGAAGCCAGCAGCACCCTGTGGGAGGGTGAAGGTAGGACTTTGAAACCAGCCCTGCTAAGTTTTTCAGGCCTGACACTGCGCAGGACAGCAGAGATCATTTCCCATCCATAGTTTACCTGAAGGCAAGGCCTTCACTGCCAGTGGGGATTAGATGACAATATAGGTCTTACTGCCTTTCATATTTTAATTCTGCAGTTCAGGCTGGCTTTGAAATACAACCAGGAATATAATTTCTGTGACTTGTCTGCCTATATTATAAATCTGTTATGCTGCTACAGCAGGATTAACAACATGTAAATGCAATACACTGACCACTCCACAGATAATATAATTTATGCCATTCTGTTGTGGTAAGAGTCTAACTATGTGCAGCAGAGTAGTTAGAGGGCAGCTAATTTATTGTTTTATTCTAAATCCATACTCACCTCTTAATACAGGAGTTACAAATGTGGAGATCAAACTTCCAGCATTAATGGATAAATAGAAGATGGAAAAAAACTTGCTTCTCTCCGAGGTCTAAAACAAGAGAAGATAATGTCAATGTCATGGCTAATGCACAGCATTGGGCATGCAAAATGAACACTATCAATTCTCTTGTTAGGAAGGCTGGGTAAATATCGACACAAAGTGCATAAAATGTTAAGCAAACAAGCTTGTGTTCAGGTGATGGTAAGTGCTCACACAAATCAGCTCACGTTACTCAAGAAGTGCTTTGGGGCTTTTTGGCATTTCAGAGGAAAAGCCGTTGCTTTGAGAGTTGTGAGACTGGAATGAGGGGAAAGCATTTAGTTATTCAGAACAAGTAGAATGATTCAGATCCTTTGTCACCTAATTCAATCCAATTTGGCATGGTTTGACAAGCTTATAATTTCTTTCCATGTCTGAGCTCTCTTTTTTTCCCCCTCCTCCTCTGTGTAGAAATAGAAAAAGAAACCTGTGTATTTTAAGGAATTGGTAATCACAGCAGAGATGAAAGAGCCAGCAGTTGGGAAGTATCCATCAAAGAGGAGACCACCAAAGTAAGGCCAGTCAACCTCAAACTAATAGGGTAAATTAAATCTAGGGGAGCAAATTCAAGAACATGATGGAGGGATGAACTCTAAGAGAAAGAGTTCTGAGTTTAACCTAAGCTGTAACATATTATAGTTTATAGGGACAAAGGATTCCTGTTAATCTTCTTTCTTCCAACATAATTCATAATTTAGAAGGAATCAAGAATTTGATGCAGAGTTTGGTCTTTTGTGCAGAAGTATTGTTTGCATGCAGTCTCTCCTTGCTTGTGGGAGGGACATGCATGCACAGTCACGTGTGCTGTGACAGTGCTAACCTCCTCCCTGTGCCTGGGTGAGCCCACAGAGAGGAGAAACAAAAGCAGGCTACCTGACCTACCCTGTGCTCATGTGTATCACCAGCTCTGGAACACCTGAGCTGATAAAGGTAGTGGGGAAAATTGTGTCAGACGTGGCATGGTGCCTGCCAGAAAGCTTCTTAGGGCACCTTGAGCCTCATCTCTATGACCTGAGCATTGTTTGAATGCAAAGCTTTAACTTAGCTGAGTGCCAGGAAACTCCTCAGGGACTGTTGTTCTGTCTCCTTTCCTTCTAATGTGTCCTGCTTTGGTCTGCTCTCTGAGACAACAATATTCACAAGGCTAGAAAACTGGAGAAAACGTGAAGAATTGCAGGCAGCTAAGAGAGGACAGCTTTAAAGTAATGAATCCTGAGCTCCAAAAATGTAACAAGACTTCCTGTAACTGATGATGCAGCCAACAGGAAATATTGCTACTTCGTGTGGCAAGAAGTCTCTTATCACAGAGGATTACTGCAGGGAAGAGGGGGAGGTGGGAGAGCATGGGAGGGCTTCTCTTCATGGCCGTTTGTTAAGTGGGTAGTGAGAAGGTGAGAGGCTGAGCCCCATCACCTCCCACTGCCACCCACCAAGGAGTCTGGGGGTCTGTTTACTTGGATTAAGGGCTTTCTGCCTTGACCCAACACAATTACGAAGACCCCATCAACTTGAGCTTTTGGCTTTTCCACAATTTTATTTCCTAGAGTGTTCAAGGCTAACCCGTACATACCTCATAAATTATTTATCCTGGACTAAAGGATTTGAAAGCCTTATAAAAAATCACCTCCATGGCATGTTCTCATGGTTAACAGAAAACAGCAGTGGGTCTTACTATCTGTTATATTCCATTCCTTGCTGGTGGTTTTGATAACCCAGAACTTTCTACTGCTAAACTAGTAAAATTATATTTCATTTTTCATTCTACCTTTGTGACTAGTTATTTGTCATTGTAAAGAAAACTACAGAAATGAGCAGCCTCAGCAATCTTCCCCATTCCTGGATGGCCTCCCACGGCTTGTTGAGGGTGATGCAGTAGAGCCCCCACAGTCCTGCCCTCTTCTAGCCAAATTCTCATGGCATGTCTCTAACCCTTTGTATCTCAGAATTTCTGAGAGCTGTGATAAACTCAAGCATGCAGCTCTTGACATGATAAAGTCTAGAGCAACAATTACCAAAAAGAATTTGATGGTAAGAAAAGAGGATAGCAATGCATAAAGAATTTGGAGCATCTTATTTCACACATTTTCAGATTTTAGTGATGTAAAGAAAAATGGTCAGAGAAAAGCTGAAATAACTACAAAAATAATTTCCCAGCAGCTAGGAAATTATACTGATTGGAATAAAGAATTTCCTCTCTATTGTCTTAATCTTTAGAGCAGACGTACATTAACAACATGATTTGGATTAGCTAATTTGAGAAAAGGTACTGTACATGATAATCCTGATCTCCTTGGCAACCAGAAAATAATGAAACAAAAAGAAAGCTATTTAGCACCTTAACCACCATACTGCGCTGTTTGAAAGCAGCTTTGGACCCTAATTAATATGAGCAGCAGCTTCACATTAATATAACATATCATAAATATAATTTTTTTAGGCATTTGTAACTTAGACTGCTAATCCCATAGACAAAGGCATTTGAAAATCTCCTGCAGATAAATCTATTTTCCCTATCTGACCTCCTGCCAAATCAGTCCCCATCACCGTCTGCAATAGTACCATTCTCAAAGTGGCAGATCCAAGACTATTATGCTCCTGAAGTACTTAAAAGAGGATCAGATTGATGTTGTGCATTTACCTCAAAACATAAACTTGTCTCAAGAATAGCAGGGGCAATTTAGTTATTTATACACAGAACTACCTCAACCCTAGTTTTCAGATGAAACAATTAAGCCTGTGCACTTAAGGACCCAGATGAAGTTTATTGGTGTCCTGAAAACTAAGAGGTGTCAAATGCTTCATTTCATAGGGAATTTTCAAAACTTATTTCAGCCTACCTGGAGTGGAAGAAAATAAAACGTAAGACCCCTCAAACAGCACTCCAGAGGAAAGAAATATTCTGATTGGTCTCAAACCTTTCACTCCTTACAAAATCAAAACTTCTCATTCCAATTCTGATGACTTAAACTTCCTATCACATAGGATAAAACATTTGTTTCTTCTGAAAGGCCAAGTAATTTCAAAATAGTAAAATAGAAAACTTCTATTTTGAAAAGAACGAATAGAGCAGAACACATTGTTCTTATCAGAATGCTTTTTACAGTTTTCTTTCTCTAAATTATTTTTTCCTGAATGTAACACACAGGTGAATGTTTGAGCCTTTGATAAATTTGTTGGAGAGATATAGTCCAAATGCTGAAGAATGGATGCAGGCCTACATAACCACAGGCAGTTCAGGTTTTCTCTCTGTAACTCAGCTGTATTCGTAAATTTGGGATAATAATATGTATGTGCCTGAGAGGGATGCTGAGATTCATTAGCTGAAGTCTATAAAACACTCTGAAGATAAGTGTTACATATTATCATACTGTAATTAGGTAGTAATTGAAAGATGCTGGATAAACACTATTAATCATTAATATTCATAGAATTAGCACTTGTGTAAATGCTGCTGTTGGACCTCTTAGAATCCTTTTGGGACAACTATTGGTGCAGCAAGCCAGGGTGCCCATGCACGGGATGCATGCAGCTATCCCAGAGCATGTGTGCGGTCTGCCAGCCTGCTTTTGGTCAGAGCTGTGCCAGCTGGGGAGGCTGGTGACCACCAGAGCACTGCTGATCCCCCTTCTGCAGCATCCCCTAAAGCACCAGGTGCAACTGACAGCATGTAGACAGGCCTGCAGGAGGATCTGCTTTAGACAAGTGACCATGGAACATCCCATTTTTTTTACTCCTTAGTAATCATAAGCTTCATCACTTCAGCATCACTCAGTTCATGTGCAGAAAATACAACTCTTCCCAAAATTTTAAATTTAGTCTATATTATCTCATTACATGTTGACTACATACTGGGGCATTGCAAAGGACAAGGAGAAAACTGTCCTATCAGACTCCTTGTCCAAGGCCAAGGGGCTAACTCTTATCCAACTTTAACAGTACTTTTCCTGACACACTATTACTCTAATTCCTTCTTTAATGCCTCAATTGATGGGAATGTCCATCTCCCAAAGGCCCTAGTATTTTCCAGTATTTCTCTAGATCTATTTCTGGAAAAAATTTTCGTACTGTCAGTCCTAAATAATCCTCCTTGAGTTTAAGCCTACTCATCACAGACCCCAACACTTACATTCTTTTTTTTGAAGCAGTGGTATTCTACATATTGAAAGACTTATGCCATGCATATAACTTGCTGATTTGAATCCTTGTCATTAAGAAAACAGAAATTTTTATTTGTGTGTTAAGTCAACATAAATCTATTTAACTTGAAGTCAATTTAAAAATCCAGCATTTTGCCTGAGGATTAGCACTTGCTGACCTGCTTTGCTTCTTTAAGCACTGCCTTATCCCTGGATGAGCCCCTGTGCTGAATAATGAGAGTTTGAGATTAGTGCAGATGAGGGGCTAAGCACTCATGACAGAGCATGATGACACAAAGCACCTGGACTACAATTCACAGGATACACAGCACAAACACAGCTAAACAGAAACATTTTCTCAACTCTTCAGAACTTTCCATTCTGGAATATCCGGAAAACATTCTGGCATTACTTACAAAAGACTGGAATTTCCTACAGTTCTTTCTGAACAATATCTAAGACACAGACTATGACGGATTTGAGAAAAAAATCCCACCAAAGCATAGACTGGTGATACAATCAATCTTTTCTTTCATTTTCTGTATTCCACTGCAGTGCATTATAATCACCCATGTTATGCTGGTTCGTGATATATACAGTTCTGTATATGCAAGACAGGATTTTTCAACTCCTCTGATGCCCAATTAACATTTAGATTATTTGATGCAATTATGACCTATCCTTTCCAGTATCAATCCCATTCTGCTGTCATTTTGCCTCCCTGAAGCATCTAGATTCTCTCAAGTCTTATGCAAACCATGCTACCTCATGTCTTACTAGGTTTTTTCCAACAAACTGGCCCTTATTCTAGCACAACAGGATTTTGATCACATAAACATCCTCACCAAGTAAGCAGACACTGCAAATTTTAGGAAAGAAAAGAAGTCTTACATGTTCCTCTTCAAACTGGTCCCCACCAAATGCAGAGACACAGGGCTTGATACCTCCCGTTCCAAGGGCGATCAAAAACAGACCAACCATAGACAGGACCCTTCATGCAAGAACAAAAATATCACCATTGCAAAACCCTTCCAGTGCTTATGAGAGCATTTTTAGTGTCACCCAACCATGATTCCTCTGATAATGTTGTCTTTTGCACATGGGTAGTGATGATGAGCCAGATAAACAAACAAATTAAATATCCTAATAATTTGAAAAACAAATTAATTATCCATACCAGTCAATTAATCAAACTGGTTTTGTCAGTTTTGTGCTGTTCTGAGGTCCAATGGACATATAGGAGATCAAAGATCTGTGGAATTATTTTTCACTCATATGGCAACAAAAGATTTCCGAGATCAATTGAGAAAACAAAAAAAAAAAAGAAAATGGGGAGTACTTTTTGCAGCCTGCTAGCCCGGGTAAGAGCAGACAAATTATTCAAATTAGACTCATTCTTCTGTGCTTTCTACTTCCCAGTGATTTTCAAAATACCATTGTTGGCCTGATAGATTATGTCTCTAGGGAATAAGTGTATCAGGACTGGCTGGGTCTGGGACAAAAGAAAACTGTTCTGAAAACAACATGTACTCCTGCCTGCATGTGCATATTTTTTGAGCCTTGACCACACAAAAAAAACCAGCTTGGTGTTTCAGAGACACTATTCTGACAAGCCTATGAGTTCAGAATCTAGAGGGTTGTATCCTGTGGAAGAGACAGACCCTTCCCCTGTCATCAGAAAATGTATTTCAGTTTTGTGTTCCCATGCACATGGGGGAACCTTGCTGAGCTGGGCAGCTGTGCTCATGAAATGATGGAGGAAGGAGCCTGATGCAGGCAGTTGGATGGAGGAGACCAAACCAGTAGCATGGTATAGCAGAGAGCGGTGATGCCAGTGCCTATGTCAAAGGGCTAAGAGCCTGTGTGGTGATTTCCAGCTCCATCTGGCATGTTCACACACTAGATCCACACCTCTGCTCTCACTCAACCTCACTCAACTTCCTAACCCTTCCCTGATGAAAGTAATCCATGCACAGCTCCCAAAATGCTGGACTGATGGGGGTGAAACAAATCACAGATTTGGGTAAACTACCTAGCATCGCAACCTGCTCCAGCACTGTGGCTTCAAGGGTTACTTACACATGAACTGCCTGGTTGCCCAGGGATGGAATGGCACCGACTGACTTTATCAAATGGCCAACAACATACACAATGGAGAGGTAGATGATCGTCCTGTGAGGAAAGCAAACAGCAGTGACTGAAGGTGCTGGGTGATGTACAATCTGAAAACACAGTGTGTCTATGCACCCTGATATGGCAGCTCTACTTGGCAGACACACAAGGAACTGGTTTGTTCTACCAGCGGTACAGCAGGCAGCTATAATTCCTTTGTGTCAACACTGAGTGCACCAGAAGGAATAGATATGCAAATGGGTTCAGATTAAGGAGGGATAGCCCCTGCTTTATTTGTAGACACTCCTGAGCAGAATAAATGAAAAATGTTCTAGCTTTGTCATGCATGGAAGACTGCAAAGAGAAGAGCACTGTTCAGGTCCAACTCAGTTTCCAGATTACTAACAACTGACATTTTATAGGATGTGCATAAGTGAATCCCTTCACTGGAAGGTATCTTTAGAGACTGTTGCCCACATTCAACCAACATAACTAACAAACCTAAATTAGGAGTGTGGTTTCCTCATTATAAGTCTGTTTTGGGTCCCAAGTACCTCTGAAAGACTGAGCTCATCTATCTGCCTCCCACGTGTTGGTGAGGGAAAAGAAGAAATATGAGTAGGATGGTCAGACTCTTGAGTATATTCTATTCCTTCACCACCTTTGGGATTAAGAGAAATCTATATATTCATGTGCTGAAGACATGTACAGACGGAATCAAAGGACTTGTAAGGACAGAGATGCTAGAAGAAGTCCCATGAGCTTTGAGCATGGAAGAGGTCCCTGATGCATTCAAACCCTGGTTGCAACAGCTAATTTAGCACCACATCAGATGATTTCTAAAAGCCCCTCTAATCTGTTATATTTGCCAAGGTCCAGCTACTGCAGCAAAAGCCTCCTCCCATTAAATTACAAGGATTACTCCAAGGTAAGTCTCTTCCCTAACACACCAGAGTCTGTATAAGAATTTACCTTCTCGCAACATCATGCTGCAAGATAGACATCCTCAATACCAATGAACATTGCTAGGTGACCTTAAATAATAAAGTTAATAACCCCTCCACTGTAATTTTTTTCATTCAAAGGGACAAGAAAATGACTAAAACTGAGCACAGAGAAAGAAGGACACTGATAGCTCCTTAAGAACTTTCTTCTGGAAAGGCATATGGCAGCTGTTTATTTCCTATTGAGACTCTTCTGCCAGGTAGGCTTAGTCCTAGAGAGAAGGGTTCAGCTGCACTTCATCACCCTGACAGCCAAGACTCCTCAGACAATGAACACACAGTGCCAAGCAAAGAAAGTCCTATATCCAGCTGCTCATCACCACTCTGGGGCAGATGTCGGCTCCACAACTTATCATCAGAAGGGAGGACTGCCTAAGGACTCTTACCTAGGAGAAGTTTACCTGGTTATGTGCTGATGGAGATGATTTGAGAGAACCCAGTTTTCTTGGGCATAAAAGTGGGTGTGCTGACACATTACCTATGCTGTGAGAAGTGTAAGTACATTACAGTTAGTGACATTTCATCTGAATCTGTGAGATTTACATAATGACATTGCTTCGTCACTCTCTTTGAATCCTTCTCAGAAGCAGACCTTAGCAAACTGAGAATTAATTGCTCTACACCTCAGCTTCCTGAAGTCAGGTAGGGAAGGACAGTGGATGAAAAGTGTGCTTGTAACATTTAATTTGTCCTAACTTTGTTTCCTGTTGGCCCTTGGGTGTTAGATGAGCACAGAACAGCATGAGCAAACAGATCAGCTCTCTTAACGAAGAGGAGCTGACCTTCCCAAGTGTGTCTTGGCTGCACTCTGAGCTAGCTTAAAATTGGGAGTACACACAGCACTGCCCTTGCACAGGCTGCATGGTGTTGATGCATGCTGACTGAATTAAAGAGATGTCTTCACTTACTTGTATTTCCCCAACCATGAGTCTGCCATGATGGCTCCGATGACAGGTGTGAAATAACACAACGCGGAAAAGGCATGGTACACAGCAGTGGAGAGATTCTCATCCCAGTGGAAGAAGCTTAAGAAATACAGTGTCAGGACAGCTAAAAGGAAATAAACAAAAAAATCATATCAGATAATTAATGTGTATCTCTGCAGGTAAGCAGGATCATGGTGGCAAGAAAACTACTGATTCATCTAGCAACTGAGCACTGCTGTGGAAAGATTTGTGTTTCCAAACCTGTTCCTCATAATCTCTGACACAGGAGAAGCTAAAATGAGATGTATGAATATCTGACATTCTTTGCTCATAAACATTTATGTTAAGCTGAAAAATGTATTTTCTAGCTTATCTTACCCTAACCTGTAGTTCTGTTTATGCACATTTTCTATTTGCAGATTAAGTCCCTGTAAGATTCAATTCCCAAACACACTGATTGTGCATCAACTATGAAAGACATCAAACAGTAGAAAACCAAGTTTGATATAGAGAATTGTTTAATAATTTAGACTGGAAGGTACATTTGGAGCTCTCTAGTCCCACCTTCTCATTGCAGATACAGCAACAATATTAGGGTATGCTGTTCATGCATACATTCCAAAATATCAATTAACTTTGAAAGACAGCTGATACCACACACAGCACGGCTCAGAAGCACCAATCCAGTTTGTATAAAGACCTCAGGATGGGAAAGTCACTCCCCAGACACAGGCCACATACCTCGCATGCCATAGTAGGAGAAGCGCTCGCAGAACTCGTTCACCACAATGAAGGCAATGCTCAGGGGGTAGTTGGACCCACAGAGCTTCTGTGGGAGACAAACAAGAACATATCAACTGTCAAAGCCTTCACCCCAGCAACATATTTCCCCAGTATCTGGGTCCAAAAACCAAGTGCCCACTGCTGTTTGCCTGGGCTGTGGGCAGGACTAAAAGGAGAGAGTGGACCTCACACTACTCTTGGTTTGATTAAGGCTCCCCAGTGAATTAGCCTGGCTGACATAGGCCCAGTAAGGACTGCCATGAGGAATCGTGGGCTGTCAGCAGCCCACCATGCTTGTAGATCCAGGAACTCCACTGGAAGGGTGCTACCAACTCTCGACATCCATGCAAAAAAGTCACTGAGACCAAAAAAACACCTTTGGATACCTTTTCTTCTGCACTTTATATAAAGCTACCACCCTGCCCCAAAAAACTGCTTCCTCTTCTAGTACCAGACCTTGCCTCAGAAACTGGGAGACCTCAGGGATCTGCTGTCTGCTTATGTGTGTGAAGCTGCTCCCTCTCTCAATCTCTGTACCTCACTTGTGCTGAGCTGTGCCACCACTCACTGAAGCAGAGCATCAGCCCTCTGACTGGCACTCCCTCAGGCATGGCATCCATCTCATATTCCAAGATTGCCAGCATAGCTATGGATAATTCATCAGATTAATTAATCAGAACTTAAAAAAACCCCAGCGATGGGACTGTCAAACTTGTCTGAGAGTGGCCACTCTTTCTCTGAGCCTGACTTTACTCCAGCTAACATCAGCATTTCCCAAGTGAAATACAAGGCATTAAACAGATGAGTCTTGGCACGACCTTGTGTGGGCCTCTGTCCCTCTTGCTACCCCACAAAGGTCTGAGCTAAGCAGCTTTCAGCTTCCAGCTGCTTAGTAGCTCCACTGCCTCGCAACGGGAAAGCAGGTTTTCACAGCACTGCCCAGCCTCTGCCAATTAGCAGGGAGAGGGGCTGGCCATGGATTTGGTGAGGAATTTGGGGCGAGTGTGATATTAACAGATGCAACTATATTTATAGTTTCAACAGCTATGGTATGGGCCAGTGAAGTGAGATGAACTCTTGACATGCATTTCTGTGCCTCATGTCAGAAATAATGAATTCCTGTATTTCTTCCCAGAGTCCCAAATGCAAATACAGCACCAAAATAGATATATTTATTCAGGTTTATTTCACCACCAAGAGACCTAAGCTTATTTGGATTACCAAAGCAATGGTATCAAGTTTAGAAGAGGCTAGCTTAATGATGCTGTCTTCCTCAACATTATGAAAGAGCAACAAAACAGACTGATTGTAAAAAATCAAAACTCCACAACTCTCACCTCCCTCCTACTTTGTATTATTTAATCCTCTAAAGAAAAATATTTTTTGTTCATTTATATATATAATATATATGTATATATTTTCTCACTACTTATAGGCTGCCTTTTCATAAAAAACCCTTGACCTTTTTGCTTTACTAAATACATAATTATCCATTTCATTTATGATTTACTCTGAAACCATTGTGCTCAGCAATATGGCTTGTAAGAAAGAGTGGGCTCC
>WEKY01060599.1:31390-42202 GCA_013390045.1 Picathartes gymnocephalus | reverse complement strand
GGAACTGGGGAAAAGATGCCTGTTCCTCTTCTCTTACATGGCTTTTTTCTGTCTCTCCTCATCTCCCTGTGAGGCAGACAGAGTGGAGGCAGTAGAGCAGCAGGGAAGAAGAAACGGTGACAGCGATTGTCTATTCCACATCAGAGGACAATTTTGTAGTGTCCCTTTGCAATTAGAAGAACATTTGTCAACCCTGATGTCTGCCAACCATAGTTCTGCAGCCCCTGGAGAAGCTTATCTTATCAAAGTGCCTTTTTTTTTCCCTATACAGATAAAGAGAAGACACTGTCATTTCCAAGATCAGTATTTGAATGAAGAAATAAGGCAGGATGTTGTAGACACACATATATAGAATTACATCTTTATTTCTAGTATTTTTCGGCAGGAGCAGGGAGGATGAGAGAGAGAGATACATTAATAACAGGTGGTTGTTGTCAGCATGGTAAGACTCAAAAATCCTGCAGTAACTGTGTATTCTACAGTAATGTTCTTGCAGGTCCAACACCCTTAAAAATACAACTTAGCAGTTCTAAGACACTTCTGAAATATTTCTTAGCTTTTAGAGTCATCATTTTGAAAGTCAGTAAGTCGGTGTGTAAACATTTGATATTTAATCACTGGAAGGGTTGGGGGCCCTTATTCAGAAGAGTGTGGTCAGAGGAAATCAGAGTTTGAGAACTGATTCTTTGCCTGCTGCATCTGGAGCCTAGTGGGGGTGCTTTGGGGAACAAATGTAGATTTGGCTTTTGCTCAAGGGAGGTCCCCTGTCATGGGATGACATATGAAGGTTATGCATATAAGTACTAAACCCTCGCACTCCCATACTGTGCAGCATTTCACAGCCAAGAGATAAACAGACTGTAGCTGTTTTAAAATAACAGCTATGTTTCTTCTCTGTTTATCTCTGTTTGCTGGGCTTTTAGGTCCCCTTTTTACTCCTGCCTTGAGTCATCTCCCAGGTCGGTGTGTCCTGTCAATCAGGTATGATACTTTCTGCCAGATACCACTTGTACCTGAAATGCTGGGCACTGTAAACTTTCTTTTAAAACTCTCATGAGTAATTGCCAAAAGGTCGCAGCTACAGTGTCCCAAACAAATGTACGTTATGAATGGTCCTCTTTTTTAGCCTGCTTTTCCTTTAAACATGCCTGTTGGGTTTTGAGTACCTGCAGTTAAATGGTGTTGCTTTTGGCAGGACTTGGTGAGCAAATGAGGCATAATCTCTCTGATCTCAGTAGTCTGGTCAGTCAGCCATGACATTCTCAGTTTCTTTTCTTTCTACACCCTGTCTGAACAGAGCCATAGCCCAGGCAGCTCTCAGTGGGGTTGCCAAAGATTACCATGTGCAGTGAAGCAGCAGATGGCAGGACAGTGGAAAATATGCAGTCCCAATCCCTGGGTTCACGTGGGGTTCAGGGTTAAATTTCAGTGATTTCCCTCTCTGCTCCTCAAGCCCATCAATAAACTGCCCTTTGAGAGACAAACTCTTTAGTGTGCTTAGGGAAACTATTTAAAGTTCAGTTTTGTCCAGTTTTGGAAGTGTGTTCTAGACTGAAGCAGAAAATTTAAGCATTCTGTGGCTACAGCAGTTAAAGTCTTCCTCACTTAGTGTGGGTGTAAAAATGAGGTACATATGAATACATCCTGAAAACTGTGAAAGGAGGGTAAAAGAAGCTTTGCAAATTTGATTAGCTTATAAATTGTTTAATGACTGAATGCCTTCACAAACTTAAACATGTGCCTGTATGTTTTGATAAAGCCCTTGTTTGCACTTTTGGTTTTTCTCTCCACAGGCTCCCTCTTCCTTATTCCTTGCATGGGATGGAGAGTTCTCATTGGAATGACTAGATGTTCAATCTTGGGATGGAGGAGGTGGAATGGTGGGCAGAGAACAAGAAAAAACATTCTTTAACAGCAGATGTATTTACTCTATTGTGTGATTTCATCCCTTTTTGACTCTTGCAGGGTACTTCTGTCTCACAGTGTCACAAATATCAAGATACTTTCTCAAATTTTGTAAAACTTTGGCATTTCACCTCCATTTGGGGGGCAGAAATTAAGGCACGAGAAACCAAAAAAAGTCTACATTGCTTAATTGATTACTTCACATTCAGAATAAAACTCTCATCTGTTTCTGCCTTAGGGCTTGGTAACAAGCACATAGAGGAATATGTGTCCTGGGAACCTGGATTTAAGTGACTTTCTGAGCACCCTTTCAGAATTTGCACAAGAACCAGGCTTTTATTCATTTTCCTGTAACAGCATTAATCAGGCTGATCTGAGAATCTATCATTTCTTTCTCCGGAGTTCTTTACCTTTGGTTAGCTTCAGGCTCCATAAGACCCTTGCCTACTTCATTTCTCACAAGACAGCAATTTTTGCTCTCAGGGCAAGTCTTCTCTGGACAGGGGGCAATCCTATTCGGAAAAAGATTTCAGCATGCAATCTAGAGGTGTTCTGTAAAACGGTATCATTCAGAAACAACATGAAACATGTAATCCTAACTTCTGGTGCTAGAATTTACAGCTTTGTGCTGAGTATATGTGCATGTGTGTTTTTCTTAGTGCATGCACAGCCACCTATGGGGATATTAAAATGATGTGGAAGGTCCCACTAAAAATACAAAGCCAGGAAATTCAGAATTGGGCTAACTTTCTGTCCTTGTTTCACCCCATTGTGTTCAAGTATTGTAGACATCTCAGAACAGCAGGTGATCTGACTGCCTCTTCTGTTCCTAGAGGAAGTATAAACTAACTTAAATGGGAAATATCACAAAAACAGGATAACAATGAATTTCAGGAGTCCACAAAGGAAGAAATGTTATTAAAAATACTGTTATTAAAACAGTAGTGAGCATGACAAGCTGAATGGTGGTAAATGGACATATTATATAGACACTCCGCTTTTTTGCCATTGAATCACTTTCCAAATGTTTTGTTTCATTTTTTTTTTTGTGCAAAACTTTTGTGGTGATTGGACATGTTAATGGTGGTATGTTTAAGTTTGGCCTCTTCTTTGTAAATTTAAGTAATCTGACTTCAGTGAAACTGCACCAATTTATCTTGCCAGAAAGCTGAGTTCTCTGTGTTTATAGCTGTGTATTTATTTTTATTATTAATTACACTAGAGAAGCTCTATTCCCACAGAGAAAGAGTGGGATTCAGTTTCAATGGCAACATTAGTAAAAAGGAATATTCATTGAAACGTGCGTACATGTCAAAAAGCTGTTAGAATTTTACTCACCGGTTGTGTTCAAAATATTTTCTAACTAAATACAGGTCCATTTCTTTTTTCGGTGCCTTATTCATTTTAGAGTGAAAATTAGCAACATGCCCAGGCTTTGTCCCAGAGGGGAGTTCACTCTTAGCAATGGTTTTTATGCAACCTCCTGACATACCCTTTCTGCCTGTGGGAGAGCTGCCGCTCTGTCTGGTGGCATTTCCAGTTGGGAGCTTGGGTGTGGAAGCCAGAGCACCCTTGCTTAACTTCAGGGTCCTCTGAGAGTGATCACATCCTGTGCTGCAGCAGGGACATAGCTTTTATGGGAAGTTTAAGCAACCAGCAGAAACTACAGCTAGGTGAAATAATGTTTTTATTGGCTTTCTGAATAGAGGAGGTCAACACAGCTAGACCAAACATGGCCAAGTCCTTTGGACCAGAAGGGATATGCTGTCTTTGCTGGCTTGCGGTCTTCCTGGTGTACTGTCACAGTGTCTCTGCCGTTTCACCCTGTTATCTTCTTAAGCTGTTAGGGTTTGGGGGCTTGCTTTAGGATTGGGTTCTTCCAGCTCCTGCTCCACACAGTCAATTGAAGCTCTTTTAACAGAGATCTGTTGTTAAAATGCTACGTTTCAGGGTTGTTACTTTGGTTTTATCCGAAATAATGACTTCCAGAGTCGTCCTGTTACGGCTTCAGCAGAACCACTTGTCCCTATGCAGATGGAGAGCTTGGGAAATGGGGACAGCAGGAACAGGGAGAGGAGGCTGAGACAGCTGTGAACTGATCTCATGGCCTGGGTTGCACACCAGCTTGACTGCATGCCACAGCACACGTTGGAGATTTTTTTTTGGCTCTTATGTCTGAGCCATGCTTTTACTTGATTAGTCTGTTATGAGTCTGAAGGGATGTCTGTAGCTGGAAGATTTCATCCTTGTAACTGTACAACTTTGCAAGTGATGATCTGTACATTGACTTGTTGCCATCATCAGTGGTGTTGGAGATGTGTTTCTCACCACATCCCAGCTGAGAATCCAACTATTCATAACATGGAAGATGGAAGGAAATGTAGCACCTTGCATTTTATGTACCTTATACTCAAAAAAAAAGTGCCTCCTCTATTTGCAGAAGCTGAGATTGCTTTTTTTTTTGCTTTCCTCCAGTTCTTACTGGCCCTCACCTTGTTACTTCTTGATGAGCACTTTCCCCTTGGCTGTTTGCAGCTCCCTGAAAAAATGATTCAGCTGTGATTCAGGACCCCCTCTTGGTGATTCCAGGACTCCTGTAGCAAACAGTGGTTTAGTAATATCGAAACACATTTACCAAATGATGTATTGAGGGCCTAAAGAGTGCCTTGAGGACTACCACTGTCGCAAAGCTAACCAGAAGAAGGTCCTAGGAGAAAAACAGTTGAGCAACAAAGCTCCAAAGGGAGGCACATGGATTAGGAACATCTTGAGTTATACTGTATAAGTGTCAAACCCATCTAGCACTGCTTTATTAGTTTATGTGGGAGGCAAAGTTTCAAATAAGCTACTTGGCTGTAGCCAGACTTTTCGCTTGCTCCAAGAAAATACATCAGCACTGACTCAGCAAATTTGCCACTGTGACTGGTTTCAAGGCTAGCTCTTGCTACAGTCTTTAACCTAGAGTAAAAGTAATGGAAAGTTCTTTTTACCCCTGACTTGAAGTGAAATGATACATTTTATACTCAAGAAATTTTCACATTAAATGTTAGCACAATTATGAGTGCACAGAAAGTCACGGAAGATCTGTGCAAAACTTTGTTTACATCATGACCCACCGCAAACTGATGTCCCAGCCACCTGGAGAGGTTGAGAGACCAACTAGATTTAGTCCCTCAGAGGTCAGAAGGTCCAAGAAACTGTATTAGTCAGTCATGTGTCACCAGGTAAGATTAAAAGCCGTGCCTGCTTCATCTCAAGAGAGTGCGAGGGTAAAGGCTGAACATCTCAGCTTGAACCATCAAACAGCAACTTTTTTGATGTGCTACTGGTTGCTGAGAGGATGGAGGAGGGGAAAGATAGGGCGAAAAGGAAAGGGGTGTTAAATTTAAGAGCACAGATGTCTGAACTGTGATAGCCATTAAATAAGGGAAGTTAAAATCAGGCATTTTTGTGCAAGTTGCCTAAGAGTGCAGGATAATTTCGTTTTGTACAAGTGCTGGATTTTACTTTTGGTTGCATACAGATCTAGCTATTGTAGCACCAATTAAGCAAAGCAATTGTTTACACAGATTTTAACAGTATAAAAAGTCTGTACTGATGGACAAGCACACTCATGTTTACCCACAGCTCACACATGCAAGGGCTTGCCTATTTCTGTGACAGCTAAAATGAGAGGTTTAATTCAATAACCTTAGTTGTACAATTTAAAAAACACAGCTTAAATGAATGTTAGCAAATCAGAGTGGCTAAAGACATTTACCTTTGTTTTACAATGTAGTGTATATGAACTGTGATTAAAAAAACCAAAGTGAATAGCTTGGAGCAAAAGGTTAAGTTTTCTGTAAGCGAAACGCTGCTCTGTTTATGTAAGCGCCATTAACAACATAAACTTGGGAACAGGAATAACACTTTTCCATATTGTTTTCAGTATTAATGTTTGGGTTTTCCTTTAAAAGAATCTTTGATGCCTCACCTTTTCCTGTTCAGTGTACAGTTCCTGAGGGGAAAATATTTTAATTTAAGAAAAATTATATGGAGGAAATATACTAAAATAGCACCTTTTGGCTGACAGTTATTGCTGGTGTATCACCCTGTTCTTTTAACAACCCCATAGGATAGAGTTGAGAAGTGTAATTAGTCCCAAACAGTGGTATTTTAACTATGAAAACTTATAGCTTTTTGTTACACAGTACACATGCAGATTGTCTGCTAATCAAACATCATTTTTTCACAGTCATTTTAGAGAACTGCTGCTGTGTAGTCACAGAACTGATCCTGTCACTGTTTTTTTGGGAGTTGCAAACCTGTTTGTATGCAGAACAGTCATGAACAGTCTAAAGCCCTGATGACAGATGCCCGGTGGAGGGTTAGCACCGCTGAGTCACTGGGCAGCGTGGCTTGGGCTGTGACAAACACCACCTCTGATGCTCATCCTCTGGTGGTGGTTGGTAGGCTCTGTGCCATCTTTTCACCCCCTGGGAAAAAGAAAAATATTCATACTCTCTGTGCTCCCTCCACATTTCTGTACCTTGTTGTTCCTCACAAGACTGTCTCTCACTCTCACTTTCCACTCAGATTGTAAAAGTCATTAATTTGTGTTCCCTCCACGTGTAGTTCTATGACCTCCTGTAGCCCTCAGCTGTCCAAATGTTCTGTGTGCAAGTGGATGGCAGGGGCAGAGGTGCTCTGGGGTTGAAGAGCATCAGCCCCCTCCACTGTGCTGCCCTCCCCTGCTGACTTCCACCTCTCCATGCCTTTACCTTTCTGCCTTAACCTCCTCGTTTTGGAAATATAAAAGTAGTAGTTCATTTTCCATTATCTAAAGAATGGGCACCCAAGGAATCGGTACCACTTTTCTGTTTGAAAACTGATGTGCTAATGGAAAACGGCGCCAAGCAGAATCAGTGTATTTTGGCATTGGAAAAGTTATAATAGGTATCGATATATTATTAAACAAAATAACTCAGTTGATATGCTGATTGATGTCTGTTAGCAGTATTTAAAGGAATTACTACCACACCATTTTATTTAAATCACACATTTTGAAGTAGTTCCAAATGAGGGTCACTTGATAAGGAGGGACAATTTTATCCTCATGTTACTGGACACTGCTTGCAGTCTGGGATCTGTAGATTTTTTTTGTTACCTAATTGTTTCCCAGGGGATTGATGAAGAATAACCTTCTAAAAAAAATATTATAAGTAGCTTTATCTTTCCTGTTTAGAGAAAGATTCATGTCCATTGGAAAGTAGTTTGGGGTGTGTAAACTGAAAATGTTTTAAAAACACTACAAATATATTAAAAAATTCTGAGAAAACCACTACCATAAGGTACTTTCAAAATTTTAAAGAACAGAGAAAAAGATTGAACATATTATGATGAAACAAAGTATTTCCAGCTTTGCTATACAGGATTAAAATGTAAGGATTAAAGCACTATATTTAATGTTTCAGGAAATAAAATTATTTATTGCCCCAGTCAGGAAGTTGTTTCCAATGCATGACTTTACAAGGAGGTGATTATGAATCATATCACCCTTATTTCATATCTATTTAATTTTGTAAAAATGTGATTGTCGACTCTATGGCAAGCTTATCCAAAGGTAGCTGTACTTGCTGAGTAAAATTTCTAGTATATTATGAAGAGCAGAAGGGAAAAAAATCACTTTTAACAATGATTTTTGCTTTATTTCTAAAAATTGACACTTCTACTTTGTACAATTGTTGTTGTGAGAAAAATAATTTATTTCAAATTGAGAATGGATTCACAATTTAAATGCATGAGTGTTTAACGTATATTAAGTAACTGCTCTACTAGTTTTACGAAAATGTAATACTGTATCAGTTGTTTTGATCAAGACACAGTTTAAAATTCCATTTAAACCCAAAATATGGAAGGCTAATTTAAAGATCTATAACTTCATTTTTCGTTTGGTTTACAGTGACATAAATCCATTTTCATCAGAATAATTGTTAGTGATTTTCATCAGTGTAAGGAGATTCAGGGCTTCTCTTCTTAGAAAATCTGGGTGTTGCTTTGTTTTCTCATTTCAGCTTGCTACAAAAAATGGAAATGGTTCTCACAGAATGGAAATGATGAGCAGTGTGGATTTTCAGGCAATCAAAACATTTTAATGATCTCATTAAATGTATCATTTACAACACATATATGTTAAAAGAAATATGTTTCTCTGGGTTAGTAGAAGCACTGGGTACGCAATGTGTTGGAACATGTTAGCCTCCCACTAGAATCTATGCCAGAACTGCAGAAACCTGGAGAGAAAAAAAGCCCCAAAATTTCAACCTTTTTCTTGTGTCAGTATCTTCAGAGACAGAAAGCTTTTTATCATATTTTATACAAAATGAAGAAAAAAAGGTGTTATGAGAACTTGATAGATTGTTCGAGGACTGCATCTCAGTTCATAGGAAGGTACTGCTATTGAATTCTATAAGAATGATTGCCATTCTATGATATTACTCGGGTTAATAATGGATTTTCTCAGGCATGCAACAATTAGTGTTTTACAGGGAGAGCAGTCTTCCTGAGACCACAGTTTTGTCATTGGTTGGATTTTGTATGTATTCTTGAGAGCTTGGAAAATGAGGGTTCTTGAAAAGAAACATACTACAATAGTAGCTCTTAAAGCTGCTTCATCCATTTGGATGAATCTTCTAAACCACAGATTCCAGGGAAAAACACCTACTTCAAAAAGGCAGTTTCCTGAGAATACACAAAAGATGAAACCCCAATGCTGATAAAAGGAACGGGGTACTGATGCAGAGACTAAGATTTGGTTTTTTTCTGTTTCGGGGCAATCCAGCTTTGGAACTGTAGGTGGCTTGAGACTATCCCTCCTAAAGCAATAGTTTTTAATATGTGCTGATGTGAGATTTGTCCAGCTTTCAAAACTGCATCTTTGCCAGGTAGAGGCAGCTTCCTTCTTGAAGAGATGAGCTGTTTTCCACCCTGAGCCAGGCAGTGCAATGGGCGACAGGCCTGGGCTGGAGAGCCATAACTATTGCATTATACCTCAGTTATTTCTTTTCATTGTAGTATTGTTCCTGCAGTGGTTTGCTGACAAGTTATATGTTTTACAGATCAGGTCTGCTCATGAGGAATCCTTGCTTTAAATCCTGTCCAGGGTAAATCGGGTTTGTAAATCAGACCTTATGGTTCCTATTGGAATGCTAACGATCTCAAAGGGAGGGCTTGGGTTTTGAAAACAAATCTAAGCTAATGCCCAGGGTTCCTGAAAGAGCTGTTAATATAATGAAAACTCTTGTTAAAGGCCCCTTTTAAAATGTAAGAACTTGACAGACCCTGCTTAACCTAGGGCTGTTTGGAATCGCTGAAATGACACACCAAGGCATCCTTCGCTACATCTGGCCACATCGCTTCTGCCTGGCCACATCTCTAATGCTGCTTTGCAGCAATTCCAGTGCTGCCAATAGCAATGCAAACCAGAGCACAATGTGGCCCATCATGGTTTGGATGTGTTCACTGCATAGATAACTCTGCAGGGCAGTTAGCCCAGCATGCTTGGTCCTACCGACAGCAAGAATTACTCCTCTCTGGGTTACTGTAGGATAGTGAGCTCCCAGACATTTGCCAACCCACACACATTTTGAAAAAGCATTCAAATAAGTCAAAATACATCAGCCATATAACAGAGTTTTGAAAACTCCACATTTATTCATACTAGGTGTGAACAATGAGTTGTGTTTCACAAAACCCCTCTGAACTGAGGAAGCAGCGCAAGGACAGGAGAGAAAAGTGGGACTCTGACATGTCTCTTTTCCACCAGTCTAAGGTAGTTTCTGTCACTACCACCACCACATTTCCAGGTGAATTAGTAAGGTTAGCAACATAACAAATTAGGCCTTATTCACGTGTGATAACTGATGGCATTTTAGCTGCTGCATCATCTTGATCCGATGAAAATCAGCATAAAGGGTAAAGTGGTTAATACACCAGCAGCTCTGATGATATTCCTCCTGGCACTGAGGGGCCATTTTGTGGAGAAGAATGCTCTTGTGTGTTCAACATTAGCAAGTCTTTACTACCTCCTGAGGAAGAAGGAAGCTAACCATTTCTGTGCCTCAAAAGGTACTTTGTATTCAGTTATCCAAAGGTATCTGTAGCACTCTTCCTAGACCTTTTAGATAGCATCAATCCTGAGGAAAAAGACATTACTTCTGCTAAATTTCAGACCAAAGCGAGATTTCATAGCCAAATTACAAACCTCTAGGACAGGGATTTTTAGTGGAAATGCTGACACAGCCTTAACTATTTTGTATTACTCCAGCGGGTACCAGCTTAAATTCTAGTTGTGATGTGCATTTAATGGCATGGGATCAAACACAGAGTGTAATGGGATATTTTAAGATACTGTGTTTGAAGAGAATCAGTACTTAAACATTATTTATGAACCATATCGTTTAAATACCTCTGAAATGTGCCATTCAGTCCTTGGGTGCATGAAAAAATTTTCCAATCACATTTCTCAGAATGAACAGTAGCATAGTTTCTTCCACGGCTTTAATGCTGAGGCACTTCCAAGAAGAGGGTTGGTATTATTTAGTGGAAGCCTTATTGGAATATTTATGGAAAATAAAAGTTTTCATTTTTCATTGTGGTGCTCTCTAGTTCTGCATTTCAGCCTTTTGAGGAATATTCCGATTTTGCTTGGAGAATGTCTTTGAGCATTGTTTCTCTCCAGTTAACAGTGACTCTGCAAGAAGACAGCAGTTACTACTATTTGTTGTGCTGTGCTAGACAAATCGGCTCTTTCTTGTGCAGTATCTTTCATATATTTAAATTGATAGCATAAAAGCTAGTTGATAGCAAAAAACCCTAATATGCTGCTGCTTTTTTTTTTTTTGCTTTTTTTTTTTTTTTTTTTTTTTT
>WEKY01060599.1:1403-25147 GCA_013390045.1 Picathartes gymnocephalus | reverse complement strand
TCTTTTTTTTTTTTTTTTTTAATTGGTACTGGCGCTGATTCATACGTTAATCTGTGATTAAAATGCACAAGAAAATACACAGTCATTTTTATTGTCTTAGACCATTTTGCACATGTTGAAATTTAGATAGTAAAATTTAATCTTTGTTTAAATCTCTAGTCAGCATCACCTGGTCTCTTATTCATGATTTTTCTATTTGCCATTCTAATAGGCAGAAACTGACCCTTGGAAACAGCTACTACCACTGCTGTTGTGGGAAATCCCTTCTTGTATGTTTGTGTGTATGTTTAAATATAAAAACTCTTGCCAGACAGAATTATTTAAAATTTTACTTAACTCTTGTGCATAAGGAAAAGAACCAGCCAGCAAGACTATTGGCCAAGGCATTTCTATTTTTGTTTTGTTGTTTTCTTATAGCGTTAAGAATGTGTTGCTTTTTGAGATACATTTTGCCTTAGTCTGTTAAGACTTGAAATTTTTTCTGAGTAATCCTTTCACCATCTCAGCTGAATTCTTGTTTGTGAGAGTCTTGCTTTGTTGAGGACTGTTGGTTATAAAAGGAAAGTCAGTTGTGTTTGTCTGTGTAACTATCACTACCTCATATAGTTATGAGATTGGCTCATGAACTTAAGGCATGCTTCTAAATGCAGATTACCCTTTTGGTACAGACTGAAGGAAAAAATGCTTTTCCTTTCTTACTGCTTAGTTTTTCTATTTAAAGTCAGTATCTTCAAATAAAAGTGAAGAAATAATTCTAAACCCTCAGTGATGGGCTTGTTTCAGTATGAGGGTGTAGCCATCCAGGTAAAGTGTATTTTGTGTATTTCCAAATGAGAACTTTTTTCTTCCATTAGCATGTCTGAGCTGGGATAACTAATGGCTCTATTAAGCCAAATTGATCTTTAAATTAAATCAAATCTGCTCTAGTTGAGGTGATTATGCTCTGAAGTGCTTCCGTCTGGCTGAAGTAATTGTGAGAGCATCAGGGCTTGTAAGAACCTTTAGGAGAAAAGTGTGATAGATTGTGATTCTTTGGAACAACTACTGAACATTCATAAAACTCTTGACAGGTACTTGATGAAGCAGTATCTTTTCTAGAAGCACATGTACCAGGGACTGAGTATTCCATCCTTGATTCTTAAAATTAGTTTAAAAAATTTTAATGTAGAACTAAGTCTTATGCTGAAATGTTTTTGAGAAAGCAACATGTTCCCACAGGAAGTATGCTCTTGCCAGGGGCAGAATATTTTTTGATTTCCTCATGTAAATATTTAGGACTTGTGGAGATAGGTGTCCAGGTTCAAGGAGGTGGCATTTGACCACAGTAATACGTTCGTCATCCACCCAAATAATGACCCAGTTCTCAGGATACAGTACAGCCAGCCGAAGTGGTCACAGCACAGTCCCAGCTGGTTTCAAACGAAAGATGTGAAGTTCACCCAGCACTGACCCACAGGCGCTGGCACCACAATACAGACACTTCTTCATGACACGAAGAGTGCTGGAAGAGCAGATCCCAGAAGTAATGATTGTCTTCCCTCTGATTGAGTCTATAGGCAAAAGACATAGATAAATGGGTTTCCAAGGTCTATTCATGGCATCATTATTTTAGTAAATTATTTGTATATGTTGCACCTCAACTGAAATATTCCGGCCCTACAAAAGAGCTTGTCTTGAAATGAGGTGGTAGATGGTGTCACTGGCCACCAGACAGGTGTCTCTCCACCATGTCTCTCACGCAGAATCAAAATACAATTCTGTGACACACTGTTGTAATTTCTCTCTCTTAATTGCTGTCCAGGTAGGCTCCCTCAGCTCTGTAGGGCACTTGTGGCCCCCCTTGACTTCTGGCTTCAGAAATCACTCTTTTATTTCTCTGGTTTTAGTTACAAACTTCAGAGTAGGACTAAAGACCAAACATTTTCTCCAAGGCTATGTCTGTGCAGTGCCAAAATGAACTGCCACAAATTATAAGCATATAGTGAAGCTCTCCTCAGTGTACATTTCTTCTCCATTCTCCTATACAAGGAGAGAAAAAATTGAAATTTAAAGAATGATGTTTTCTTTTCATTAGAGCATGATTTGGTGCCAGAAAAATGTAGGTATAATTCTCAGATTTTGAAAATATGGGCAAAGCTTCCCTTATGAAGAGAGAACATGTCTTAGAATAACCATGATAGTGGAAGTTTTCCTTTTTAATACTAAATAAAGGCTTATATTTTGGTAAATAAGACTGCACACTAAAAGACCATATAATGCATTTCTTTCAGTGCATGTAATTTAGATTAGACATCTTGACTATAAGAAATAGTTGCAATTCACAGCAGAGCAACACACTATCATCTTAATTTTACTCATGTGGATGATGTCTACAATAAAGAAAAACAAACCCAAACCAAGTCCTTTGTGGTTTTTGAAATGCTGAAGTCTGCAAATAATATGATTCTAAATAACTGCAACATAAATGAGAAAATCTGAACACTCTTTATTCACGTGTGCATGCACACACGTACCCAGCCTGTATATATGTATGCATGTGAATGTATATTTCTGTGCATGGATGATTTTTGTGGAAATTATTTCCAATTTCATGTAGTTTGAGCGGTTCATTTATGTACTATTTTTTCTTTAAGTTTGAGATGATTGATAATAAGAGATCATACAAGAAAGTAAGTAGTTTATTGCAATAGGCATGAATGGTCTCCATAGTTAAAACATAACAGTGAGGAAAGAAAAAGGTTTTAATTACAATATGTAGGTGTTCCGTCTAGTACACATCATATGGCATTGATTTCCAGTGTGGTAGACTGTAAGTCCAACTGTACATGTTGTTGTTAGACCTTTCAAAAAAGTATCCTGATCTATTTGAGAACTGTAGCATCATTTTTCCCTTTTTACTTCCTTGCGGACATATTTTCTGTGAGGGAAACACATATGTAAATAGATGTTTTTTCTTATTTACAGAGATTTTCCTTTAACTTTCTTTTTCAGCACTTTCATGTTTGACCTATTAGTGTTTTTAGGCTTTACAAAGCCAGAAAAAAGTGCTTTCCTCAGCAAAACCATCTGGTTTAGTTTCCTGTGCCTCAACAATGATATGTGTATTATTATCAAGGCCACCCCGGTGGTTTTCTAAGTGGTCTTGTTACAGCGGTGGTCTTACAATTCAGTTGGAGTGATGGGAAGGTTAGACTAAGGCTTCTTTCAAGTATAAGGTTTCCAAACTGATAAATTATGTATTGTTGTCATATTTCCGACACTGGCCTATTTTGCCATTGTGGCTTGAATGAAGTATCTCTTCCATCAAATAACACAATTACAAGAGTCCTCCTGACAAATTCTGCTCTTACAGCCTGTTCTTCTTGAGAATATCAAATTAAGGCACTTTGCATAAATAACTGTTAATGTGTGCTGTGCTCCTATGATTTTAGTTTTCTGCTCTGTCTGGCAACGTGTGGAAACGCAAGTAAAATCATGACAGGGTCCAAATTTAGGAGCTATCCTTTCACTTGTTCTGAGGCCTGTAGAAAGCACACAGATGTCAGCAGAGAGACTCCATAATGCAGATAATGCATTATTGCAGTCCACCCCAGTGCATGCTGCAGGACAAGGTTTACTCATTAGTTTGTGGCAATATAGCACCAGGGTGAAAACAAGCCAGACTTAAAAAAAAAAAAGTCTGTTGTTCCACCTTCCAGTCAGGCTTGTGATGATTTTAACCTGGGGTAACTCCAGATGAGACTGTGGGAAAGAGATGAATCTCATGAGGGAGATGGGATTGCCTGGACCTAGGAGTGAATGCACCAGACAGCCTGCTCAGGGCTGCAGCTGTGCCTGGAGGGAAACCACTGCCCCATCACGGGATGGAGTGTGAATCTTCACAAAATTTAACAGCAAACAGCTCACAAGTCTCTCTTCAGTGCTTGGAAATCAGGATTCTAACTTTTTTTTTTTTTCCATTGTAGTCCACCTAAAGTTTATTAATTGGGCAAGTTTAATGCAAATGTGAAGGAAGTGTTCTCATAAACATTCTCTAACCTTCTGCATGCAAAATTTCAGATACTTACTCCACAACAAGAAAACTCCTAGTTCATGGAAAAAAATACTGAAGTTTGATACAAATGAAATGTTTTTTTAAATCAGCTGAATCACTTCAACTGGCATTTTTCCTTCCTTTCTTTGGTCCTTTTCCCATCATGAGTGGGGGGGAAAAAGGAAGAAAAAAAAGCCGACCAGGTATAGCCACCTTTGAACTCAGAAATTTTTTTTTCAGTCTGTTAGTATTTGGCAACATTTTAAAGAATGGGAAGCAGCATCTTTTATTGGTAAATGTTAGGCAACACTAATAACAGGTACTGCTACCAGCCCCACCTGTAATAACCCAGATAGTTTCTCTTTATTAACTAATCTATGATTTACAGATTTATTTGAACCTTAGAGTAGCGTACCACATTCTGAGAAAGCTCTATAGCATAGTTGGTTTGAATTTTAATAAGGGAAAAAATCCCTTAAAACAGATCATTAAAATTTAATGAGGACATTTTTAAAACTCTATAATGGTTCAATTTACACTGGAAGTCAAAAACGGGTAATGGTGTTGTTATGTCTATGTGGTAACATCCTCACTATACAATAATTGTTTTCATTTGAAATCAAGCCGGTAAAACATCATAGGCAGTGCATTCCCAGAACCAAAATTTTTAGTCCTCCAGCTTCAGGTCATTTCACTGAAAGAAGAAATGTTTCAGATAACTTAAAATGTCAGGGCTCACTTTTATTGTACTCTAGCTGTTAATATTCTGTGCATTATTAAGAAGATTGGTTATCACCAGAGTGACTGTTCTTTCCTGATCTGGATATGGAAAAAAAAAATTTTTTTTTTTTTTTATTTTTAATGGGAAACATTCCCCAAACCCACAGGGTGCACTTAATATGTCACTTTTAGTTATGGCAGAAATACTTGAATTTTAGCTGTAGGTGTTTTTGGATGGAGCCTTGACCTAACAACCAACATTAATGATCCAAAGATAGAGCAGCTGAGCTTTCCAGTTGGCCTTCTTTGGACCATTTTAAGCTTTCCCTGGAGATGGCTGACTTGGTTACCAGGTTAAGTATGTGAAGAAAGCTTATGGCTGTCTTGTGCTTGACTCCTTTCTCTCTTCCTCTCAAAATCCACACGATTTCTGCAGTGAGAGCATTGTGTGTTTCCTTAGGAGTATGAGGAGCACTGCATTTGTGAGGTAGGTGAGTGACATTGGTGTTTTCTTGTCCCCTCTCCCCAGTCAGCTTGGCAGTGTGACTGGGATGGATTTGCCTGCGGCCATCAAAGAGGAGAATGAAGCAAAAGCAGGGCCCTGGCATCATCCAGTGCCTGTAGCTCATGTGAGGGCTGTGCAAAAGGAGCTGGTGGTTCCTCCAAACCTTCCCAGCACTTCCTGCTCTGCAGGAGGGTCGAGGCTGATGGGAGCAAGGGAGCCAAGCAGCTATCCTTCCTTGCACAGCCCGCAGAGCCACAGCTCAGCTCCTGCCGCCAGCAGCCTCGGCGGCCGTTCCGTTGCTTCTAGTGGGATAAGGATTTCAGTGGTGCTTCCCAAGTGAGCAGGCCCACATACCTGCTTCCAAATTTTCTGTCGTGCAGTGGGATTAAAAGGATCTCTGGTACTGGATTTGAGGAAGAAAGTTAGGGGATACATAACTATCCATATGAAATGTTGCCTCTTTGCAAGGACAGCTTACTGGGATATTTTTTAGAATTGAATGCAGTCCAAGCACGTTTGCTTACGCTTCAGCTTTGCTCCTAATAACAAGCTCTGCACATTTTAGAAGCTGATATTTTTAAGTGCAACTTGTGCGTTATTATTTCTTGATTTGCGAATGAGTTGTTTTTTTATTTTTTTTAATATCAAGTAGTTTTCCTTCTTCCAAGTGCACTTTACACATTTCTTTAAGGAGCAGTAAATTGCATTAGTAGAGCGTGAACTCCTGCCTTAACCTCTATCAACTGAGATGTTACTATACACAGTTATAGTTTGTCAAGGCAACCCTAATGCTCTAATACAAGGCACACATGTTGCTTTTGACATAATGAAAAGTTGGTATCACATGGTCTTGCTGCACTGTGCTTTATTTTACAAGAAAAAGTAATGCTTTGTGTTGCTAATGCAGTATATTTCTTGTGCAATACAGGCACATTTCGCCCTTCCTATTAATTTATTATGCTGCATTTATTTCCAGACCAACATTACTTTTCCATGTCTGGTGGGAATTTCCCTCTTCGTCTGAGGTGTTTTAAATTCAACAATCATAAGGTTTTTAATATATCATGTTCATTTTAAAGGGGAAATAATTGACAAGGGAAAAATATTTTGTATAGCCTTTTCGTTTTATTGCCAGTATTATTACTGATATCCAAGGTAGATACATACTAAAAACACTGCAGATTTAAAGCTGTTCATCTGCCAGATAACAAGCAGATCTTGGAATACTGGAAAGGTATCAGGAGGCATGAGATAAAATGGTCTTCTCCACTGCTGCGATACGTGCATGTTCCATGTTTATTCGATGTTTTATTTCAGCCCATAACACCTAGTGACCCGTGTGCCCTGTCCGTGGTATGCACCGCTGGAATGCGTTTTTCGGAGTTGATAGTACTGGTAGCAGAAGTGATACTGAGTTGCCATAAAGCAGGACTCTGCTGTGTTCTGTGTTCTGGGAATGCCAAGGTGCAGCACCAAGAGGCTTCCCTTTCAAGGACCTTTTCCAGGCTAACTAGCGCCTCATCTGTAAGAGAAACTTTATCTTTTTTTTCTTTTTAAAGCATTTTAAGGGCAGGTAGTAGCAATTTAGAACTGGTGTTGGTTGGTGGTTTGTGCAAGTTCTTATGGTCTGAGCCCACTTAATGTAACACTTTAACATTATGTACAGCATTTTAATGGCATCTTGAAAAAATATGGGTGCTGTTTTAGAAAATGTATTATTTACCCAGGTAGCCATAAAGGGTAAGGACATGTGTAAAGTGCTCAAGCCCCAAGAGGACTGTAGGGCTGTGAGTTCCCTCATTACCCCCCTGGAAAACCTAAGGAGTGATGATGCCAAAAACCAACTGCAGGAACTGGTTTGGAGGGAAATCTTCTAATAATATGATTATTGGTGGGACTTCATTCACTGTGTCTTACATCTGTGCACAGGGAGTCCAGCAGAAGAGAAAGAGATTCTCTGCCTGCCCAGAGTTACACAGTACATCGTGACAGGACAGCCACAATTTGGCTCTAAAAGTGACCTCAGAAGACATTAAATTGCCATTTAACACATTACCAGTAAAACCAGGAAGCATAATAAAGAGTTTTCACCTGTCCTGCCCAGTGCCAGTTTTGAGTCTCAAGTTTGACAGAATAATGGAATTGGTGCACAACTGCCCACTCCTTGTAATTAAATAAATTAGGCATTCCTTAAAGAAGGCCTTTTGTTGCTCATGGTGTTCATAAAGTCACATCTAAAGAAATGCAGTGTAAAACCAATAGGCACATGTGTAAAAGTATAGCTTGCAAAAGAAGTTTGAGTAAAAAGTCTGCCTAAACTGAAAGTAAATTAATCATCATTCTTACCACAATAATTTTGGAGTGATTACATAAAACATCATTAAATAATAGCAGAATCATGCACATTTTATACTTACCTTTAGAATACACTAAAGTCAAGCAAAACAAGACTCAATTCCCTTGGACTAATTTATTCATATGAGGTTTGGGAACAAATTGTGTCACGAAATTGCATGCTGATGATAGGCAATTAGTTGTGCTGATTTGTAGCAGTCTGATAATTTAAATACAATGTGTCATAAATATTTCAAGTCGGGAAAAAAAAAATCCAATTCTGAAATCATTATCTTAAAAATGTCTTGGATAGTTGTTTATATTCTGGAGCTGCTTGCGAAACAGTTGACTCCTAACCAATCTGATAGTTTTATTAGAAGTATCTTACAGTGATCCCTTTTGCTTAGATATGGGCTTCTGCTGGGATGCTGGTTCATGTAAAGTCTCTTTAAGTGAAACAGCCTAACTTGTCTCTACAAACTCTGTGTTGGTTTTAGAAAATACTGCTGGAGCTCACAGTGTTACTACACTTTCTTGGAAGGAAAAATTGCACACACTTTTCTATTTCATGAAGGCAGATAGAAGCTGGAAAATAAGACTGCCTGTAAGCAAGGACAAATGGTGGTGCTCAGGATGAAAACTAGGGTCTGAAGTCCCACCCAGAACCAACTCCCCAGCAGCTAAAAGGAGCACTGTCTGGCAGAGAAAAGCAAATTTATACTCAGGGGTACCACAGCTGATGGAAATAACACTGCATTCGCATGTTGGGGGGAATGTGAGAGCAATACAAGATGGGGAATAAGACCCCAGTTTTTAGGGAAATTCTGTGCTCTCATCACTTGCTCTTGGGCCAAAGTGAGCCATCAGCTGCCGCTGTGCTTGATTCTGCCTGTGAAAGGAGACTGAAATTCTCTAGCCTGAGTGGGTCACAAAACAAAAACACCCATAGAAAGTAGCAAGCATTTGCATTAGATGTTGATGATTTGTTTTCTTACAGAGTGAAGAGAGATGAGGGAAGGATGTTTTTAGTAGACACGTTTGACTTGAGAACTGTCCTTAACAATAATTAGACTTCTACTCTTGAAATTAAAAGGGGCAGGATCCCATTTAGTGGCTTATGAATATTCTGCATTTCTGCAGAATTAGTAATTTTGTGTTGGGCACAGAGAGCCAGCTCAGCCTGACCACTTGCTTAGGGAAGAAAACAGCAAATGTAGGTTCCCCATGTAACCTCCCAGCACAAATAGGCCTGTCAGCTGATCGCTGCTAAAATAAGTGCATCTTATAAAGTACCAGGTTTTTTACACTAAAAATCTTTTTGCTTTTCAGTTGCTTGAACTTCATTTTTCTTCTCTTTTGATAGAGCCATAAATCCCCATAGTGAGAGGAGAAGAAACACAACAAAAAAGACTGTATTTCAGTTGGTGAGAAGAAAATACAAGAGGGGGATACATAAAGATATTTGTATTTTTAACAAAAATACTTAAAGGAAAACAATAGAATTACTTGTTTCCATTAGAATTTTCAAGATACTGAGTTCCTTTGCACGTACACACAGCAGGAATTAATTGGAAGTAGCTACAATAATATTCAGAGAAAACTTGCCAAGTTGTCTGTTCAAGAGAATTTGAATTAAAACAGAACAAGAAAAGGGCCTAAGAGAGCAGGCTTACCCACAGAAACAAGAAAGATTTATACCTTGAGCAGATTCGATTTGTTATTCAGTGGCTCCTATTACTGTGATGTTTGTTGCTTTGTTTAGATGAACAGTTTGGCTCCGGCTGCCTTTGTTCCTGCTGTCCAGAAGACTTGGCACGTCTCATGTCGTGCACGGTGTGGTTTGAGAGGGAGACCTGCAAAAGGACATCCACTCAAGGCGAGCTGGCAGACAATAGCAGAACATCCTTTTCTTTGCAAGCGACTCATCAAGAAAGCATTGGTCCTGCCTCTCTGTATTTAGCTGAATGCAGATGAGAGGCATGATTAACACTAATGAGTGACCAGGGATTTATTGTTTACTTAGAGATAAGGCATGAGCTTCCTTCATTGGCACGTTCTGCCAAACCATTTGATCCTAGTTCACCAAGTCTTTTATTATTTTTTGTTGCTTGTTTTGATAGTGGTAGTTGTTGTTTCTTTAAGTGATTTCTTTCACCAAAATCTTTTAATTACTTCTGCTTTTTTTATTTAATTTTTATTGTAAATTGTCTGAGCTGTTTGTCATTTGGTCCACAGTACTCTGGAGGTCCTTTACATGCATCACATGTTCTGCATCCAACAGTGCTTTTTCTGTTCAGTTCTTGCCCTCCTCCCCAAAGCTGAAATAAATCAAAGTAGGTTGAGACTCAGTCGCAATAAATCAAGACCTGTCCAAAACTGGAGCCTGCCCAGTCAAAATGTCATAGCTTGGCTTTCACTGAGGATTAATTAAAGGCCTGATATAAAGCCCAGATGTGCTTCAGGAGAGTAGCAAACTGCCTGGTGGTGGCTATGCTAAAAACCAAGTCTCCCCATGAATCTGCCCACCCAAGAACATGGAGGAGGATAAGGCTGAGGAAAAGGGAAGAAGGGAAGGGAGGGGAGGGGAGGAAAGGAAAGGAATAAACTGAATCAAGCATGATTTTACAGCATCTATGTTGGCAGAAAACAAGACAAGCTCTATGCTAGAGCACCTTTGAAAAGAATACAAAGCCTGCATGTGTAGATGTCTAACAGCCCCAGAGAACATAATTGTTAAAATATTCAGCATTAACTGGGAGTGGGATAAAACTAACACAGTGAGTGAACTTTTTGCACTTTTTATGGTCAAATATATATATATGTGGCCTGCCCAGTGACTGAGCTTGCTCAGTGCCTGTTTTACATTAAATTCCTGAAACTCATCTTTACTAAAATAGTTTAGCTGAAGATTCCTGTGGCTCTGATAGTGACAGATATGGAAATATGCATGTTTCTAAATTCAGTATATTTAAATATAAATATATAAAATACACTTAACATTACACTTAATGCTGCTTGCATTATGGCCTTCGCAAAACTCCAGCTTTGGTTCAAGAGGTACAGCAATTTAATTGAACAGTGTGCATGGAATGACCCCCTTTAAAAAAGACAGGGACTTAAGGAGCATTGCAGATCAGCTGTGGGACACAATACATGGTTATTCTCACTCTCTTTTGCAGGCATAGAAATACAATTTCCTGGGGGAAAAAAAAGAATTAAAATAATAGTACCTCATTGTTTGTATTGAATTAAATGATTTCCTGAATAAGATTAGTCCAGCATTTAATGTCATATCATAATTGGTTTCATTTTCTTTGAATTTTCTGCATGTAAGTAAGGAGTACATACACATGCTCTGATGAGATGCAGTGTTAAATTTGCATAGATCTGGGCGAGTGGTTCTGGGATGGCAGGAGAGGTCTGCCAAGCAGCGCTGCCCTATGCTCTTCAGTCTGATGTAGTGAGTCACAGTTTTATGCAGCAGTCAGTTTTGATGCCCTGGATATTCCTGTGCATGGGACGTTCTTATGCATAGGCATGTGGCAGACTTGCGTATTCATTTACTTATATATCTTCTTAGAGACACGACATCTTTTCTAGTCTTGCCTCTGCCCAGATTAAATGAGTGTCACCTTGCAAAACAGGCAGAAAAGCAGGAGATAAGGAGCTGGACAAGAGGCGTAGATTAATGTCTTATTTCTGCAGAATGTGAGCCAAGAGTATATCAGTTCCTTGTTAAGGCCCCAAGAAGGTCTGATGAAAGCCAGGGCTGGAGGGCAGTTTGGTGTCAGGCTTCCCAGTCCTGCTTCTTCTGTGGCTTGTCCTTTCTGCACATGGTAGTTACGCGTTCGTGCTACCTTGGCAAAGCAGAACCACGGCAAGCCTTGGCTGTGACACGTATGTCAGATGGCTAGCGGGTAACAGGTTTTGCTCTTCAGCAGTCCCTCCTTCCATGCAGTGAGGAAAAGCCTACCCAACCTGATACTTTCCTCTGCTGAGTCATTGTGCCTCAGAGAAGCTCACAATGCTGGTTGTGTACACTCTCCTCCATAGGTCAGCAAAGGACAGCTCACGCTACATTGCTCATGCATGGTCCTGTTTCTAAAAGAGCCCTCAGCATTATTCAAGCCACCTTCAGCCTCCCTGCTCATTTCCCAAGACTTTGCTGCAGCCCCTTCATATTTTCTGCAGTCCTGATTTTCGCATGCTATCCATTTGGTTCATCAGACTTCACCTACCCTGTCCTCCTCATACCCTGCTTCTTCCAATAGCAGTTCCGTTGTAATTCTGGTCTCTTTCATGCTCCCAGATGATGTGTTCACCATGCGGGTTTTAGATGGCAGACCCTTCACGGATCTCACTGCTGTTGCTGCAATTACTGCCACTGGTTGCAGGTGCTGAAGAGTAAATATGCCATGAGTCTTAATTGGTGGTTCACTGAGGAGAAGGTCCCTATGAAGCTGCAGTGGTGGTTAGTTTCAGGGAGCAGCATGGAGCATGGCTGCACCATGAGGGTGACAGGTTGTTTGCTGACGGTGACTCCAGCACAAGCAGCACCCTCCTCAACCAGGGCACAGTCCTGCAGTATCTGAGCTGGAAGGGCAGAGACAGGTCAGGCTAACAAGGTCTCATCAGCAGCCCCAGGCAAGGCAAGGTGATGAATCAGGTTTGGAGTTCATCCAGAGTTCCAGTCAGGAGCAACAGAAGGGACCGGAGCCCATCCAGGAGAGACAGTGAATGAACCAGTATATCAGAGAAGAGGACAGGGCCGAGGTATGCCTACAGCAGAGCTCAGGCAAGATTTGAGTGTCTGGGTCTGGATCGAAGAGATGCCATGAATAGAGTGAGCCCTGACAGTATGCTGTCAGAACAAGAAGGGAGAAGGGGAAACTTCTTGTGGACGACTTGTGCAGTGAAGGAAGTGAAGGAACCACCACCACAGTACATTTGTTTTAGGTAAGCAATAATAAAACGTAACTGGAGGTAGAACGGGAAAGGTCTGGAGTTTCATTTTAATTAAAGTAGGGGGTAGAGCCAATTAACACCAAATTACAGTGTTTCTGTGCCCCAGCCTATTGGGCGGTAGAGAGAGAAGCCCTGTGCCTGCGTTCCCTCTGGAGACAGGGAGTCAGTGTGCCTTGCGGGGCTGCTTGCCTCTGGGAACAATGGTTGGCTTTCAGGCTGCCAGTCTGGCCCCGGTGCTCCAGCTCCCTTCTTCTCTCGGGGGCTGCTGTAAAGTCATGTTTGGGAATGCATTACTGTGTGTGGGAAAGCCTGGACCAGAGCACTGGAGAAGAGAAACAGGGCTTGCACAGGGAGCTACGTTTTGTGACACCCATCCTGCAGAGATGAAAGAGAGAGAAACAAGTACAAGAAGCTCTGCTATCCTCTGTCCTCATGGCTGTATCATTTTTAGTCTGTAATTTCCTCTAAAAGTTTCACTCTAGGCTTAAATTTAGCAAAGGCCCTCACAGTCTGGGAACTTCTTTAGATTCTTGTTTGTAACAAATTTTAACAAAATTCAGCCTTTGAGTCAGGATTAGAAAACAGTGAGAAAGCTCCGCTAAATTTAAAAATCTGCTTTAGTTTTAAATGCATTTGCAAGCTGTTACTTCTGAACATGAACTCTGCCTTTGCTCTGTGTATGTAAAGGAAAGGGCAGGGGAGGGGGAAGATTTAAAAGGCTAAATGGTTAAAATTTGACAATTAGCTACTGTACATGCTCAGGAGCTTCCCCAACTTTCCCCTCAACCCATGTTTTCTTTATCTCCTGGGTGGTCCCTACCATCCCTGTCCATCCTTCTGAGATCCCATCCCCCCTTTTCCTCATCTTCGCCCTCCCTGTAAAGGAGGCCCTCTCACCGCAGTCACCGTCCTTCCTGCTGGGAAGGCCGAGACCCCTTTGGGAGCCTGCCAGGGGATGTTCTTTATTTCATGCTTGCAGAACCAAAGAGAGATGAGCGGTACAGAAGATAAGACAACAGCTTTCTAGTGTGAGAAGTAATGCTGTATCTTGAACCTCCCATCTGAGCCCAGATGAACAGCACAAGGAGTGCATTGTGGCTGTCAGGGGAGCTGGGGGGTTTGTCCTTAGCACTTTCAGAAATAAATCTTTTCTTCCTTCCTTTGAGAACTGGCAATTCAGTTGATGCAAGTCAATCCCATTGAAAGCAGTAGAATTATGCTAATTTATGATGGCTGCACAGCTCTCTAGAGTAAGGTGGATGCAGAACCATTAACCTATAGGTGGACAGTTTTCCATATCCTGTTTGGATGGTAGAAAGCTTATTAGCCTGGATGGTGTGTCTCTGTGAGGCAGACAGACAGACAAGGAAGCTGGTGTGTTCTGTGCAGCTACTTTGTCTTCATGGTGGAACTCTGAAAGCAACTTGAGCTTTACATCACGCTGTATCTGCTCAAGAGATCTGCCTCACTTAAATCAGAGTAGTACAGTTCTTCTTCCCACCTCCCCTGCAGCCTGGAGGCAGTTAGGTGTGTGTAGAGACATGGTAGCAGACCTTGTCCTGGGCATACCTGTGCCAAACTTCTTGGGAGATGCATTATTGACTTGTGTTACAGCCACTGAGGAAGAATTTTGCAGGGCTGAAAGCAGAAACAAATTCTCCTCATTCCCTCGTCAGGTCTCCGTGACATTCTGCCTAGCTGTTCCTGTTGACTTGAAAACCCATGAGAAAGCATTGCCTGAGGGGTTATTTTTGCCAGTAAGGGTAGTAATAATGTGATTTTTGGAAGGTGCAAGTAATGCCTACAGTATGGAAATTGCTTGGTGTAACTTACATTCATCTGGAAACCACAGTGTGTGTGTGTGTGTGTCTCAGCTCTGTCAGGTCAGTAAGAGTTTTTAAAGGCTATTTTTTAATATTTGCTTCAGACTTTATTGTGTACAACTCATAAAATCACGAACATCCTAAACATATGCATGATGGGACCTTAGCTTGAAAATGTGCTTATTAAAAAAAATTTTACTTGAAGTGAAAATATCTCACGATACTATATCTCCATTTCCTTGGCATTGAATACAGTAGTATTGGTGTCAAATGCTTATAACTGTAGGAATTAAGGAATTAATGGCTTACAGGACTTCAGTGTAATGTGATCAGTCAATTGCTTGGCCTATGGTGTCTCTGAACTTTTCACTGTGTAAGATATTATACTGTTTTTGCTTAATGCAGTTATGGAATAATCCTTGGTCCAGTTTCCTGGAACAATACAAACAGCCTTTTCTTCTCTCCATGTGTTCCTGGTTTACAGCCTAGCTTGGAAGGGAGCTGTGTTTGTGAACTTTTCTTTCACTTCACACTGGGGTCCAATTCCAGCATATTTCTTATTTCGTTTTTGTTTTGAAAATGTTTGTGCTCCATTGTCAGCCCAATGTGCATTCTGTTGAAATCTCATCTTAGAGTTTTATCTAACTGGATAAAGATTGAAAGAAATATTCATTTCATTATATAAAGGTGTTAATAGCGTTGTATTTCTTTTCCCCATTTTACTTTTAAACTCTTTGTGCAGATAGTGGATTTCATGTTATCTTCAGTCTCAAATTACCTACATTTTTGTTAGAGTTTGGGCAAAACCAAAATCCTGCATTTGACTAGCCCTGTCTTCAAAGCAGATCAGGGTGGAGCAGTTTTCTTTATTTTGTGCCTATGTCCTGTTTAAGAAGACAGGGTTAAATTTCATTTTAAACATGTTAGGATACAACTCTGGGTATAGCCCCTCATTATTCTCTCTTCCTTTGTAGCCTTTTAAACTGTGTAAGAGAGGGTAAGGGGGGTTGTCTGAAGATATTTTTTGAACATAAATTTGAACTGAAATATATTTTAAAGATTTTTATATATATATTTGAAAAGTATTGCTTCTATTAAGTTCAAGGACTCTTCTAATATTTTTATGGTCTGGATATATTTTGAAAAGCAAAGTAATTGGAAAATGTTGGATGTGCTGTAACCACCATCTGCCCCTGCCTTAAAAAAAAGTGCATCGTTCCATACACACATTTTAAATGATCCACCATATATCATCACTTACTACAGTACTTCATTCATGTAGGTGTTAGTTTTTGTGTGCAAAAGGTCAAATCTTTTCAAACTTAATTCTGAATGCCTGTGTTTTATAACAACCTAGCTTTTCTTTGAAGTTGGAATATATATTTTTAATATAATAATTCATCATTAGCTGGAGGGAAGAAAGAAAAAAAATCTCGCTCCTGCTTCAAATCAAGTTGGCTGAGGTCTTTTGGTTGATTGTTCTTATTTCTAACATCAGAATTCCATAATAAGTATGACATGTGAAGCTGTAGAAATGAGGTTACTCCACAGCCCTAGCACACTTCTGTCCTTAAAAAGAAGAGCATTTTAAATATCAAAGTTGGGAAGGACGGAAAAAAGTACTTAATTATTTATCCTATGTGCCATGTTTTAAAAAATTAGTATAAGCCTGAAATTAGCTCAGGCATTGCTTGAGCTAATTCTTTATAAATCCATTTAAAATTTACACTAGACCTGGAACATTTTTTTGGGGGCCAAAGAGTATCAGTGTCAAATTAGAAAAACAATATCTTTGAGTTTTTTCCCTTGGCTTCTGGGAGCTGAGTGGGTGGTGAGGAGTCCCTTCCCTGTAATAATGTTTTTACTAGGAGAAATTTAGCAACAGTTTAGAGAAAGTAGCTCAGATGGAGAAAGAGGAGCATGTCAATGGATTTCGTTTGAGTGTAATGCATTTTATTAAAAAAAAAAAAATCCATTTGAAAGAGAGGTGTGATGAAAATTATCACCAGTGAAATAATGAAACCTGTAGGGATTAGAAAAATATACAAGTAGATCTGTTAACTTTGTTTAAATTTAGTAACTTGGCTTTTTAAATTTGTTTCAGAAATTTTACACGGTGTTGCCTGTTCAGTTTGTTACAATTAGGAGTCCTTTGACACTTCCATTACCAGAGAATGTTTTGTTGTATTTTTAACCTAACACAGAAAACAGGAAAAAAAGATAAAAATACTCCACTCATTTTTTGACAAGTCACGTTGGAGCCCAGGTGTAGTTTTACACAGTATTCAGCCTGAGTTCATATTCTGTTTGCAATGTGTAATGTAATTTTTCAACATGTAAGTCATTAGCACATGTAGCTAGTGTTCAATATACAATCAAGGTCCTTGGCTGTGCCCAGAATTTGCCCTGTTGTGTCATAAGGAAGGGGTTAACAGCATCTTTCTGTTTGCAGTGATGCTTTCAGGCTGGCTCCAGTCTGCACTACTCCCAAGTTGCTTTAGGCCCCTGGACTCATTTCCAGTAGCCAGGTGATACAGGTATCAGGTACGGACTACTTCTCCCTCCTTCCCTCCTTCCAGGCAGTGTGTCTCTTCCAGAAGCTGGGGAGAACAGTGATGCTGCTCAGAGATATCTCTGTGATGCCAGGAAGGCCTCCTTTCTGTGTCTTAGATTTGTTCAGCAGTTTTTCTGTCTGGTTTGCAGGGCTGTGGAAGTTGATTCTCTGTATGCTTGTTGTGTAGTGGTTGGGGGTTTTTATTTATTTTGGGTTTTTTTAATAAACCAGTAGAAAGTAATTTACCATTGGCACAGAAGATCTGGCAGTTAGCTCAGTCAACAAGCCACTGGATAGGGGTTCCTTGCTGGATAAAACCTACTGGCTCAACTATTCTGTCTTGGAAAGCAGTGCAGTCCTTTCCAAAGCCAGAAAGGGGGGCCAGACCAAACATCTCTGCACGGTTTTTTGGGCCATGGCACACGCTGATGGGCCTGCATATGGTGGTTCCAGTTTTGGAAAAAGTTGTGTTTGGCTCAAGTTATTATGAATTCCCTTTCTTTTAACTGGATTTTACTCAGGGAAAGAAAATTTGAAATTCACAGCATGAAAACATGGAGAAACTGCAGTAGCAGTTACTGCAAGCTCCCAATGCAAATTTATACAGTCCTGCACCTAAGCTTTCAGTCCCACAGCCCTCACAGCAGATGATTACACAGAAAACCTGTTGGGAAGAAACATGCACTGGGTCCATCTGGGCTTTTTGCACTATGGTGCATTTAAACTGACTAAGATGTTCACTTAGGACGCTATAGCCACAAAATCTGGAGCATCACACAGAGCTGTCCTGGGGACAGGCTTTCTTCTCGACTGCATCCTTCTCATATGTGTACTCTTCAGAACACAAAGAAAAATACCTGGTAGCCTCTTTCTAGGCATATGCGATTCGAGTGCTAGGTATACAGAATTTCAGTCAGGGGATTCTCAAATCCACAGAAGCCTGTCTGGAATGTTCTGTACTTTAAGGAAATTTGTATGAAAACTTCAAAACTGAATTCGAGGCAGGGGGAGGTATAAAGTTTAGAAGCATTTATGGCCACCTTCAGGCAGGTAACAGTGGCTATAGGAACCAGTCAATACAACAAGTATAAGTCTCTGCAGAGGCCCTAAGAAATTATTTCCTTTTTCCTTCCTGCCCACAGTTAAAACTCAAACAGTAACTGTGCAAATCATACATTTCCATTGAGAAACAAAATAAAATGAAGACATTTTAAGTTTTGCCCATTCCGAACTGCAGCGTGTTTTGCATGCATAGTATGACCCAATTTATTTAAATAAATTACGATTCCAGATTACAGCCTGCCACAATATCTATAGAATATCCATTCCATACTTAAGGCATTTTAATATCTGATGTGATGCCAGCTTGCAAAGAGTTTGCTGAACTGATGATACGGCCCATGATGCCTGCAGCTCACTTAGTCCCTGTGCCCCCAACAAATTTTCAACTTAGGAAAGATGTCACTAAACAGGGACATAAATTATGTTTCTATTTCCAGATATACTGTAGGTATCTCTATTGAGACTGGCTTTGACTGTCCTGTGGCTGGAACTTGGGTTGGGAGGATGATGAATAATACCAAGGTAAAGATCACTGTGGAGTGATGGAAAATCTGATTTCTCTCATCATCAGCTTCGTAATATTATGACTCACAGTTGCAAGGGGCAGGGGGTGGGCAGGAGGAGAAAAGTGGCACTTCTTGGCTAGAAGAGAGGAGAAACAGTCAAACCATTGCCCCACCCTAAAACACTCTCACACTTGGGCAAAAAATGGCACAAGACACCGGTTTCTCTGGAAATTTGCCTCAACAAATGTGACTGAGAACATCTGATCCCAGAGCATATTTTTCAGGAGAGTTTTCTCTACTTTTAAAATGATGTGGCCACCAAAGGGAGTGCTGCAGATCAGGTGTAAGAAATGTCTGAGCAAGATATAATTCAGTCTTCACGTCTGTAAAATGGACACAATCTGGGTGCCTTACAGAGGTGATTACAAAGCCAAGTTCACTAGCAATGGTAGTTAAAATGTGGAGTGTCACATCTATAGACATTATTATAGCTCCTTACAAGTACTGTTATTCTGGAGGAACATGTACGAATTTGCAGTATTTCAAAAACAGTACTAGCACTTGTAATAAAAAGAAAATTGTAATGTGGGTTAAAATTCAAAGGGAAACTGTGAAAGCCAAGTGGCTTTTACGGTGGATTTAATTATATCAGTGAAGTAGCTCCAACTTTTCAGGAATATGCAGTTTTGCTATTTCATTCAATAAAAATTGAGGAAAAAAACCCCAAAACATAACCAAACAAACAACATACCCCCTGCCCCAAAACCTAAACTGAAACAAAAAAACCCCACAATTAAAGCAAATCATCCCAAAGAAATTTAGTATTCCAGTTCTGAAATCAGCCACTTTGTGATAGTCTTATAGCATTTCTTTTGTTGCAAGAGGTTCCAGACTAGAGTAGAGAGTGTAAGTAAAATATTATTCTAGTTAATTATGATATTAATATTTACAAAGTTAATCAATAATCTCTCCAAAATATGGTAGTCCCTAATTTCTTTGTATTTCAATGAAGAGAATATTGGCAAGAAGGATGAAAGGGCATGTTTATTTTTCTCTGGGTATCTGCTGATTAGTTAATTAAATATTTTCATCAGCCAAAACGACCTCTGTATTTCAGCTGCATATTGGTTTACACTGGATTTCCCATAGAAGTGACTTTGTCCTGCATTGACTTCAGGTTATAGAAATAAAACCTGCCCCATCCATGGTAAGCCTGGCGTCTGATCAGGTGGAGTAGTTGTACATCCTCAGACATCTGTGCCTTGGGCAGGGAAATAAAGCTGAGCTGAGCTGGTTCTGCTAGCCCAAAGTTCGTGCTTTGTTAAAAGGTTCATAGCGGGTCAGGTATTTTTCAGTATATTTTTAAAAGCCTGGTTCAGCTAATTTAATTTCTGTTCATTAATGCCTCCCCCCATGCCCCCCTTCAGAATAAATGGTCCTTCACAGGAATCCAATTTAGCTTCAATATACCTTATTCACACTGCCTTTTATTGCAAGCCACAGTTCAGCCAGCTGTAAGATTGCCCAGCTGCCTCAGGTTTCCCAATTTAGCTCTGGAAACGATTTCAGCATGGCTAAAACTTTTCACTGGCCAATTTGGAAACAGGATTCAACTTATGAAAAATGCCCCCAGAATGGCCACTGGAAGCAAAATGAAAAAAACAAGAAAACCAAAAAAACAAACCCTGTACACACACACAAAAAAAAAAAAAAAGATGGGTTGTGAGGAGATGTGGCCGAGGATTTTTTTTTTTCCCTAGAGTTGAAAGGACGTGTATGGACTACGTCGCAGAAGTTGAAAATCAATTCTTAGCCTTGCACTTCTGCTACCCTCTGAGGGACTTCTCTTCTTGGCCTGGACTTAATTGCAGCACTGATATAAACAAGGGGCTTAGTGTGAAACTCTGTACAGGCAGCTGGAGGTGAACTGGCAGTGAAGACCAGGATCGAGTTTAGTATTGAGGCAAAGTCACTTGGTTTTATCTGGGAGCAATAGTAGCAAGGAAAAAAAAAATGTTTGCAGCTGTGTGGTGAGAATGCATGTCTAATCAAAGAAGTCCAAGGCTTCAAATGTTCATGCTTACATGGCTCAGGGTAAAAAATAGTAACACTTCCAGGTCTTAAACACCACTGAACTCAATTGAAGCTATGAACAGAGGTCCTGCCATTAGATCTGAGTTGTATTTTACAGAGTCCATGTGTGTGCAGCTCAACAAAGGGTTGATTAAGCATGGATTTATTGTTGCACTTTTATAGAAAACCTTAGCATGTCTTGGAGTTTATAGAGACAGACACGTTAATGAAAGCCCTTTGGCAAGCCTAGAATTCCAAAATAGGCAACACTCAGAGTCTGGTCTTGCAACTAAGAAAGTATGCATATATACTGTGATTATGTAAATATTTTTTGATCCTATATGTAGATCACATTAATTAGGGAGCAGGGCACTTATTTGCCCACATAACACTTTGTCCAGTGAACCATATTTGTATTTAAGAAAATGGGTTTATTTCCTGTTGTTTGTAGTAGAATTCAGAAAAAAAAAACCAAAAATGAAGAGTCTTTTAAAATTTGTTAATATTTGTAAATAACTAATTTACAAGTTAGTGAAGGTAAGAAGAGACATATGTTTTTTAAGGCTAGTGGAAGTCACAAAGATACCACCAGGAAGAAGAAGAAAAGTAGTTTTTCATATGACCATCCTCAGCTACATTCATACATTTTTTGAGTGCGTGGGTGGAATTTTTTTTCCCAATACTTTGCAAATATGGGTAGGATTAGAATGCAGCACTGAAAAGAAAATCTGGTCCATTGGACATTTTTAGTTAGGAAGTGTTACTTGATTTCCAAAGGAGGGGAAAGAGAATTCTTGATGTCTGCTACTGACAATTTAACTAATAACTTCAAATGTATGCCTGTATGCATCATTACCTTCACCACATGCACATTTTTTTTCCTTCTTTCCTTTCTAAAGCTTCTAAAGTTCCCTCTAAAATATTGTTCATCATCATCATTTTAGAAAGTCTCAGCTATGAAAACCGAAGTTCAGGATCATCACAATTGCATGTCAGTGTCTGTATATGGGCAAAAAACAATTTAAAAAATATGGTCATCTGGTAGTGTTAAGTAGATGAGCATTTATAATGAACTGAATTTATGCTTCTGCCTACTGGTGAACACTTGTGTAAGGGTTTTTTTCCTTAAAGAAAGAAAGAAGAGGTTTTCTTGTCATAAATGTAGAAATTCACGGTAAAAGATGATAATGATAAGTTAAATCACTATATCAGAAGTAATGCAGGATTAAAAAACAAAATTCCTTGTCCCCTGTGTTCTGCTTTAAATAAATTAGCCTTGGAATGTATGATATGTTAAAGTAAAAAAACCTCAAATATTTCTGTAGGTTTATTTCTTTTGAGTTTTATAAGGAGCTATTATGTGGGTAAACTGTTTATTCTGGTTATTGCACTTGGGGAGAAGAGGCTCTGGCTATAGTTACTGTGCTGCGTTAATTCTTATTTTTATTAAAGGATTTTGACAAATCTCTCCACCAGCGAAGAAATGTAATTTAGAAAAAATGTCTAGTATGATGATCTCTGAGTTTTTTCCATGTAATCTCAATTATATGGACATCTAGTACGTTGCTGCAAAAGTGCTGGAGCAATTGACACTTTGGAACAGCTGACTCATGCTAGTTGTAAACTTCAGTATCGGCTTTGAGAAGCTGACCCGTACAACTGCACTGTGGGAATCAACATCTTTAAAATTATGCACAGATAGTCTGCACTTTTTCAGGGATGTAAAAGCACTGAGGACAGGTTTTTAAAAGTGCTCATCATCCAATTATGTCCCCAGATGGTTTAGAGATCTCCTTGTCACTCAACAGGCTCTCAGTGCAAGCTACCTACTACTGAGTTATTTCTGAAGTATGACTCTGTGAGAAGCAATTACTGATTAAGCAAACATTTTAGATCATGAAATAGATTTTTTATTTTATGCATTGCCCATTTTCTCACACCCAATTGAAGACCACAGTCCCAAGTCTGCAGGAACACCTGACGGAGATCATGGCAAGTCCTTTCTTTCTTTCATGCAACCGGACCAAGCAGCATAAGGATTATGACACATTTAGACAGACATGGAAAGTGGGAGGGAGTGCAAAGAGAATAGAGTAAGAAAATATGACATGAGAAAGGAGAATATAGCAGACACATGGCATAGGGCTGCTGTGTAGAGACTGAGGGAGGAGTGGGAGGGGACCTCTGGAATCAGCTATTCATCATGGATAAAAAATGTGAGAGCTGGTTTAAAAAAAAAAAGTTCGACACTGATGACGACACAGTTATCCCAAGGTCCCTCTTTCAGCTGNATGGATCTTGCCAGCTGAGTTTTTGGTTTCTTTCTCTCAGCATCTTTTCTTCTTCTTGTTTGCACGCCCAAAGGAAATGAGAAGACTGCTTCACCTCTGGTGTTTCTGAAATGGGATCTCCAATGAACTCTTCTCAGTAGAAAATGCATTGTGCAACGCTTTGTTGAATACTAGTGATATTTTGATCCAGAAACAGCATTGAGGCAGTAAGAAATGGTTGGATATTGATTGCTTTTTAATTAAAGAGAGGTAGTAGAATACTGCAAAACATTCTGAAAGAGGCAGTGTGAGGGTGGAATAAAATAATGTTAAACTGAAAACTCACTTCTTTTTAAAATGCTGATGCAAAAAGGAGATTCTTAGCCTTTTTTCTGAGGAGTTTTTTAAACCAAAGAGGTAGCTATATGTTTTATTTCATGAATATGTGCCTTTCTGTACTTTGCCACAGCCTTGGCTGGGTTTTACTGCTCTTTTAATTTTGTTAATGTTGTTATGCTTATTTTGCCCTTGAATACCTTGAGTTTCTATTACAGGTCAATTAAATTACCTGTGATAAAAGGTGCTGGCCGCAAAAGTATTTCAGAAATTCTATACAGAATATTTAATTTTTTTTTTAAGATGTGCATCTTTAAACTGCATAAAACTTCAGACTTTTTCCTTTTCGTGTGCTTTTAGGAACAGAGAATTTGGATTTCCTGTGGGATTCATGTCTGTTTTCCCATTTGCCCTCTTTCTTGGAAGTTAACATTTTATTCTAGCTGTGATATATGGCAGGGAAATGAGGAAAGTGGAAATGGAAGATTCGTTGAATTCTGTGGGCACATACCTTTTCCTATCTTCCTTAGAAAGTGAAAACATACTGGCATTAAAATACAGTT
>WEKY01060597.1:15449-43996 GCA_013390045.1 Picathartes gymnocephalus | reverse complement strand
CTCATCCAAAAAGCAAGCAGCAAAATACCTTTAAACTCATGGCCTTTATGTTAGATGTTTTATTCTATGTCTTAATTTGTCTCCACAGTACCACTTTTATTTCATTTAAGAGTTTCTATGTTATAGTAGGTCCACTGTCTATCTGATCCAAAAGACTGGTGTCCAGAGCTTTGAAGAAAAAATAACAACCTTGTGTGTTCTGTCCATCAGAAGCAGTAGGCACCCTCACAGTCTGAAGGCTGCATAGCTGTCCCTCTCCTGCTTCCAACTCCTGTATCTTCAGTGTTTTCAGTGTGCAAAAGAGCAGAGTCCGTTAGGGGGGCTTGTGAACTAAGGGGAGAAGAAGGGATCTACTCCATTTCATTCAGGACATTTTATCAGTTCCGGATACTATTTTCACTGGAAATTCATGACACAGGTAAGCCTTTACAAAAGTGAAAGGATTTCACACATGGGAAGCTTATCTTATCTCTGCTGCTCTTCCAAACTTTGTACTATATTCCAGGAAGCATTGATTTTTTATTTATTTTTACATTTCTGGAATAGATTCAAGAGAGTCCTATTCTGAACATTGAAAGAGGTGAAGGTCCTATATTTTATCTGGGAAAAACTGGAAGGTCCCAACATTTCACAGTATTACCTTATCACTTTGATCAGGCCGGGGCATATTTAACTAATGTTTCTTGTTTAAAAGTTTCAGGGTAAGAAAATTATGGAAGGTAAACTGAATATGTTATGTTTCCAGGTACTGTAAAATTATTTTCTTTGCTTCTGACAGCTTGAGGATGGGCAAATTTTAAAGAGGATTACAACTACAAATTCACAACACCAAAGTTGGTAGCACATAAAATGTCACACTAAATCTACAAAAACAGGAATAAACTCATAAGAAAAAAGTGCTTCTGAGATCTGAGTTGTAAACAAAAAGATCTAGCTCAACTATCTTCAATACAAAATAAATGTTATTTCACAACTGACTAATCATTTTCAAGTTACTGCAACAATTAAAAATGGTATTCATACTTGTAGTGCAAAAATGTATATATTTAATTACCTGAATTACCTTCTTTTTTTCTCTTTCATCTTCCTTTCTCCTCTAAATAGTCTTGTGCGTACGTACAGATGGCACAAGCAGCAAGGCTTTAAAGACAATTCTGTATATCAGAGAGTTGTATCTAAACTTCCTATCCAGTCCTACATTGTACTTGAGTGGAGCCCAAGGCACAGTAGATCCAAAACTGAAGAATAGATATGAGGCATTTTTAAATGTTTTATATTAAAACTAAATGTTTAATGTGTATAACTTCAGAACACCTATAAGAGTATACAGTTCTAAAGTCCTTTACTTACTTTTAATTAAATACTTTTAAAAGTAAGCATACAACCCATAGTATTTAAGCCAGAATGAACAAAACTCTATATAAGAAAATGCTTTGCATACAAAATAGTAATTCCCCAGTTCCTGGGGAAATAGACCACGATAGTCAAAGTGGGTCCAGATAGCTTATCTTCATATAAAGACTTAATAATGAAAAAAGAGGAAACTAAAAATACACAACATATACTGAAATCTGAACATGCTGAGAACTTAAGACACCTATCATCTAAAGGTCAGATGGTTACAAGCAGATACAGTAAAAATATTTCATGTTGTATTATAATTTCCAATTATTTCTACAACTGGGACATGTGAAGTAACATGCAAGAGGTCACAAACTAATCTGGAGCAGAAGAAAAGTATCTAATTCTGCACCCTGCTTTTTAATCAGCAGGTAAGAACTATACATAGAAGCATAGGTAAGAAAAAATACCTCTCCCAGTAAACATTTTTCATTAGCTCACTTTTTATAATGCTCCTTAATTTTACATATAGAACTAGTGTTTTTAAATTCCATTTTAAAAAATTTAATTCTTTAGGTGTGTGTGTTGACATTTTGTTCCCTTCATTCTATGTCTGGTTTTTTCTATTATTTGCATCTAGCAAAATTAAATTCTCAGAATAAACCAAAACATTGACATGGGTGTTTTTTCCTTTGACATTGTAAGCTAGCAGAATAAAGCACTTTTTCTTCCCCACATACTTCCACACTTTTTTTTCAGTTTGCTTTCTCAAGAGTAGCTGTATACATCCCAGTTGCATCTCTTGTATTTCTCCTATTTAATCCTCTTTTCCCACAAATGCCTCTGGAAGCAACCAAATGTTTAAGAAAAGAAGCACCCTCCTTGAAAGCACTGGCCCTGATCTCTCTGTTTTTACTTTTCTTTTTTTATAGTTCATTTGTAATATTATTCAAGCCGCTGTTCTACTGAAAATGCTGACTTGCTAATAGAACTAAGATCATCCTAGCAATGACACTTAGTATAAGAGCAAGAGAGATCCATCTGGTGCTTTGCCTGGACCCAAAAAATCAGAGTTCAATTCTCTGCTCTACAGTAAACATCCTGTATACCTTTTAGCTAAATATCATGAGTCTATCCAACTCCATTGGTGGAGCATAGGTAACATTTTCCTGCTCCCTTCCTCTTCAATGCTTCTTTCTTTTTACTTTGTTTTGTTCTACAGTCACTGCTGTTATCAGCAGCTTCCAACCACAGCTGGGAATAGCCACCATTTATTGGATTCTCAGGACAAAGTAGTACTACACATAAAGACAGTCTCAGAAAGCACCAGAAGAAAGCAGAATAAAATCAGCTTTTAAAGTGTGAAAGCAGCCCTTCGGAAAATTTCAGTGCTGGCATGCTAAGTGAAATAATAGTACAGTAAGGTGAGTCAAAAAGAAGAAGAAAACAAAATCATGAGAAGAAACTTATGAAAGACATAAGAAATTAATTATAAGCTATCATCAACTTCTGTTCACCCTAAAGCTCTAAGGTAACACAAGGTGGTGAGGCACTAATCGTGGTATATTGCATCTTGTACCTAAAACTGCTTTGGTACTAGAAGATGGCCAACATGACGCTGATTCTTCTTCAGAAGTTTCAGAGAGACCCAAGGAAGACCTCACCAATGAGCCTCACAGTTGTCTGAAATGCTAGTGCAATTTATCCTACATATTAAAATTAATGGACATGTGGATGAATATGAAGAGAGAAGAGTCAACATGATTTGTTTCTTGTGGATTTTTTTACAGAAAATGTGTGCCTCACAAATTTATTTCATTTCTCTGAAGAAGCAATTAAGAATGTGGACAAGGAGTATCGCTTTGATATGGTCTACTTGTATTTTCAAAAGGCATTCAGTGATGTTCCTCACCCAAAGACTCTTAAATAATCTAAACAACATGGGAATGTCCTTGGATGGATAAAGAACTGTTTAGAAGATCAGAAACAAGCCAAAGAACAAAAAGCCAGTCGAGTCCCACAGGGTTTTGTACTGGGACCTGAGGCCCTCAGTGTATTCATAAATGAATTAAAGGGGGAAGAATACTGAGGTGACAAAGAATGGTGCTGACACTAAACTATTCAAGGCAATAAAGAAAGACAGTTTCTGAAAAGCCTCATAATAATGAGTGGCTTGGCAAAGAAATGACAGTTGAAATTCAGCTTAGATAAATGCATATGGGGAAAAGCAACCTGAACTTCACATATAAACTGTTGCTCCACGCTGACTAATTCAAGGCAGGATGGAAATCTTGAGGATTTACTAAACAGTTTCATGAAAACATAATCTGAATAATTTGTAACAGTCAGAAAATACTGTAGAACACCAGCAGTCATAAGAACAGGATTATTCCACTGTATAACTCCCTGACTCATTGGTATTGTGAAAATTGTGAGTAGGTCTGACCTCTCTTCCCCAAAAGCAGGAGAATTGGAAGAGATATCAAAAAAGGACATGTAGTAGTATTGTAGGGAGCCCAAACCAGAAAAACACTAATTAACTAAGGTTCCAGAATCTGAAACTGAGACCATTTAATCTGAAATATAGTAGTGGTTTAAAAGATAAAGAATAAAATCTGAAAGACATTTTAGTATCCTTTTCAATATAATAACTAGAGAATAGCAAGATGATAAGGGCTAGATTCAAAAGTATCAGAAGGAAGTACTTCTTGATCACTGTGCTGTTTTATCTGTGGCCATAGAAGACAAAGGTCATGCAGGTTCAAAAAGGGAATAGACAACCCATAGAAAAAAAATTCATCAGAGTCTTAGAGGCATGTGTTGGTTGCTGGGAGAATATTCTGGGGAAATATCAGTATGCAATTGCCTGTACTTACCTTCTCTTGTCACCATCTACATGTACTATTTCTGGGTTGGTTTGAAGACATTCATTGGTGCAGTCATGCTACAAATTTAGAACTGCAGATTCTGGGATAACTGCTTGTTCTTACGTTTTCCTCAAATTTTACCTCAGCTTCATACTTGGCGTCACAAATTAGTATTCAATGTCTGAAGGCACCTTTATTGACAGCAGTGTTATACAAGGGAGCATCAACATAATAGGTGTGGGCATAAGGTTGTTGTAGTTACAAATCTTAATAGAGTACTTGATCTGGAACTTTCTCTACCTTCTCCTGACAATTACAGCTGCTTGCTTCCCTGAGTAGCAATCAATACTTGTCATCTCGGAGTCTATGTTCTGCACTAATCATGGTCTTGTGCTGGGAGCAGCAGGTGGTTTCTGAACATCCCAGTCTCAGAGATCCTGGTGCAATAAGGTTCAGAACATATGAGGGAACCACTTCTCCTCTGACCATTCACATTTTGACTCCTTTGCATAATTTCTGCTTCTTTTCCTGATACAAGTCCAAGCAGGAAAGGCCTAAAGTAGCTGAAGAAAGTTGAGTAAAAGTGGGAGGATGGTGAACAAGGATATTTCCCAGCCTACTGTCTAGGCAGCAGCAGCAGCAGCAGTAGTAATTGTGACTTTTCCAAACAGACAGAAAGAATGAGAATTCTGGTTTTTTCATTATTCCACTTTGACAGCTTCTTCTGTTTAGAGTACCAATTCTTTGCATTGTACTCTCTCTCAGAAGTCTGTACCACTGCTAGCACAAAGGGGCCTTGACACTTGCAATACATGAAGTCTGGTAGTCATGGCCATTCTTGGTATCTTGACCTTCTGTCCCCCTACTAATGGGATCTGGATAGGATCCTTCAGATCCTGTTCTGCTGCTCTTCACAGCTTTCCAGGCTGGGGAAGTAAAATGGGTGATCTAGCAGAAGGTTTAACACACAATAACAAGGAAACACTCAACAAATCATTACAACGGGGAATCCATTACAATATGAATTGAGCACTAAATAAATAAATAAAAAGGGTTCAGGAATCAGAATAATGGAAAGCATTATCATTGCTGAAAGTCCTCTGGATGCAGTTTCTAAACCACTGCTTAAGGGAAACTGAATACAGAGGTCAGTACATTCCTCTCTAGGTCTTTTCTGCTGGGCAGTGTCATGGACAGGCTGATAAATTACATGGATCACTGGTTAGACAAGGAATGGTTGGTCACACATTCTTACACTATAATTTCTGTAATTGCTTGATGCCTTTAACTCCTTGTCAGCAGTTAAAGGAGATGGATTGACTAGTAAAGTAACCTTTGGCAGAAGACAGTTTGAAATCCTTGGATGCCATTATAAATGTCATTCATTAATGTTTTACAGGACTGGGCACTACTAGGATACAGCAGTTAAGCTGAACCTAATAATATCTGCAGAGTGAAAGTGAAAGCAAGGAAGCTAAGATTACTTTATCAAACAATCTGACTGCATCAGTAAGAAAAGGTGTTTCCTACTTAAAAGAGCTAAAGGTTCCAAATATCAACATATCTGTATTTCTTCACCTAAAGTTGAAAAAACACACTAAACTTTTTGTTCCTTTAGGAACAAATTTAGGCTAAATATTAGGGGAAATAATTCCTACCTATCAACATATTGTTATATTAGTATTTAGTATATGGACTGTAACATCCTTCTGAGATCTCTGCCAGTACCAGGACTGACTGTATTCACAACATGACACAGATCTTTGCTAGGGCAGTATTGCACTACAAAAGTTTTAGCCTAAAAAGGCACGTACTGCACAGAAGATGAGAAGACAGAGAAGCAGCCAGACAAAATATTTTTGTGAACTTCATATTTCAAGTCAATTACTCCCACTGGGGCAGCTGTGCACTATTGCTCCCTGTGAATATTCAGGAAGAAATGAATAGTGATATTCAAAAATGGACTGTGATCAGTCATGTCAAGGTCTGGATAAATATCAATAGCAGCTGCAGGTATATGACGTTAAAGGCATGTGCTAAATCTGAGATATTTAGCATAAGTTCCTCTTCCCTCAACACGAATTCATCAGTGAGCACAATCAGATCCCTTCCTACAGAATACATAATTGTGTATGTGAAACTTGCGTGTCATGGGAGGCCCCACACCATGTCTTAAATTAGAGTGAAAACTTCAAAACAGAGACATGCTGAAGATTTTTGTTAGCATCAGAAAACAGTTATCCATTAGGAAAGCCAAGGGAAACCCAGAAAAAAATAACCCAAAGGAAATTGGCATCTTGCCTTTTGGATGGAAGGCATTCAAAAATAAACTTCAGACAATGGCTCTAACACCTCCCTACTGATTTTTACCAGCCAAGTAACAATTTGTAGTCACAGCTCAAAACTGTGCCTGCAGCTCCAAAATGTCATTATGGAGTACTGTTTAATACTAAAGCAAAGATGACAACTGCATTTGTCTCCACAGGACTGAATTCTACAACAATGGAAGCAGACACTGTGGTCCAGATTCCAGGACCTTATGGACTCCTTTCCATTACAGGGTATGAAACAATGTAAATTAAACACAATGCTCATAAGCTGGATGTGTTCTACCAGCTACACAGTAAAAGTTATTTTCAGCTTCAGTTTCAACTATTGTTTCAGCCTTGAGCTTAGGTAGTATATAAGGTAATGGAGGTTGGCCTACAAATTACAGAAAACAGGTTGAAATTTCATGTAATGCTTCCCCACACAAAGGAAATGAAGAGGAGAGACTGGTCTCCAGACTCTTGTTCATTAGAAATACATCTGGATAGCAAAAGCTGTAATACCAAGTTCTTCTGTAGAATGCAAACAAAACTATCCAGATTCTGCCATACTAAAATTAGTCTCCTTGACTCTGAGTTTTCACTTTTTCTGCTACAAAGTTACTGAAGTAATTTTTTTCTGATCTTAAAAGTAGATTGTACTAGAAAAAAGTAGAAAAGTACTACCTAAAGTACTTAGGACATGTTCTGCATGGAATATAAGGCAACAAACACACGTGCACCCTACCAATAGCTCTTTGTCTTAGTTGAGAGGTATCAGCTATGATTTCTCAGTCTATTTAATTGTCCTATTCAGCCTACAACCTTGATTGTGGCAGAGTCAGCCAAATCTCAATTTTTCTAGTAGTTCTATTGATGCAAACCTGGGGATTTTGAGTATAAGTTGCTCAGGCATGGCCATTGGCTATGATGACACTTCTAGTTCCCAAATTTGTGCTGAAAAGTACATATGCACAGAGGAAACATGCCTTTAATCTGAGCTAGTTAGAAGCTGTAACAGTTCCATAAACTTTCTGGTAAAGAAAGAAAAGGCAATTTAGAAAAAAGGTACGCTAGAAGGGAAATGTACCATATTTTCAGATTATAACCAGTAAGAAATCATAATCATGGGAAAGGAATGTTTGCTTCTTAACTTAAAATATTTTCATGTTCAGTGTTGACTTTGTAATGTTCAGAAGGTGGCCTGATTTCAACAGCAATCCATACCAATGATTTTGATGGCAGAGTTGGTAAAGTATTCAAGCTTTTAAAGGTGGGTTGTGACTAGAAATCAAAAGTGGCCACCAATGATTTTTTCAAGGTTAAAGAAATATTTGAAGTCTTTCTTTTCTGTATCTATAGCTTGAAGCAAAGCTCTTTGTTTCGTATAAATATGGAGTTGCCTCACTTATGAACTGTAAATGACAGTTCAGCTCTTTGAAAGAAGTTTCAGTAGCTGCCTCAACAGTAACAACTGATCATGTTTGCAAGAGCCAGCTCTAGACTTGAACACACTCCATGTCTATAGAATGGATATGACACTTCTGACACTGGTCCTATGTTCTGACATACAATCAACAAATGGTAAATGGGTTAGTGATTAGCAATCCCACAACAGGGGTTGCCCTTGAGTTGTTGGTGAGTAGTGCTCAGAACCATGTTTAAAATCTTTATAATTAAAGAATTGTGGTATCAGCCTTAACATGCTTAGATTTGGTATCCATGAAATAGAAAAAAATAAACAAAAACCCAAAAACCCAAAAAAACCTGGAAAAAAACACCCACCAAAGAAAAAACAAGAAAACAAATTTAAAAAATCTACAAAATTGCATTCTCCTTCAAACGCAAAAAACACATAAGACCAAGAATATTTCTTTTTAAAACAGCTAGAAGGAACATCTAAGAGAGTTAAAACGTTTCAAGCAGTCCAGTGTCTATCCAAAGGTGCCTAAAGAGGCATATGGTGAATACACACTGACTATTAGGAAGCCTTATGGTGGAGCAAAATTATATCAACATGGCCAAGCAGAAAGCTGATACACATAATTAGTAAATTCAGAAAAATAAAATGTTATCCAAAACCCCCAACCAACCAAGCAAAATCATTAACTCATGTAAGTTCAAAAATACCATGAAAACTGCCATACTGAAGACATCAATGTTGGAAACAATTTTCAAAAAAAACTAAAAAAACTTGGAGTGAAATAGCTACCTATGTAGTGTAGCCTCTTGTTTAATATGAGCTTTGTCCCTAAGAATGGTGACAAGTTGTATGCCAATTTTTAACTAATATTGCAGTGGAGACTGCCCACCTTGTGGAAGTGCCAGCCATCTGAAAGGCTGCTTGGCTGCTCAGTGCAGACATGTATTGTTTGCCCTATTCCTCTACATTACAGGGAGCCAAACTTCTTGGAACACCACTTAAATTTTTTTCCTGCCCCAAGGGACCTCGGTTTGCTCTCCAGAAGGAATAGGACTGGCAGAATCCTCCATTAAAAATCTGTCTCAGAAAGAGTTAACATCTCACTAACACACAGTTGCTAACCTGAGATCATTTAAGGAAGAGTATGGATCAGAAAACATTAGAGTTTCACTGAGAGAAGCTTTCAATTTTCACTCTGAAGCCTCTAGTATTCTGTTCCAATATCTAACCTGTTCTGTTTCTCATCAAAACCAGAAAAACTAGATTTACCAGAAATTGTTTTCATCTAGATGGACTCAATTTTAAGGAGATTGAAAATTTTTTTTGCATTCAAGTGCAATTCAGACCATGAAACACCAGGTATCCTCAGTTGGCATGGCCTGAGTACATGCAGAATGCTCTCACCATCTGTCAGGCTTTGAATGTCATATTCATTTCCCAGATGTTTTGGGGTACTGGGAGGGCACTTATGTGCCAAAGATTTAGCAGGAATTATATTCTGTTGTTTAGCCGGCTGGCTGATTTGCTTATTACTTCTCCCTTCAGATGGCTGTTTCTGATTCAAACCATATGCAGCCATTTTTTCAACCACCTTCAGGGTCCTTCTCAAAACTAACTACTCCATAATGCAAAAAAACCCCTGCCATTTATACTGCAGTACAAACATAAAGCAGAACTGATAACAATATTCAGAATACCTCAAGCCATAAATAATGAATTAAAGTTTTGCTAATATTATGTGAAGGCATCTAAAGTCAGCTATACCAATTCTGCAAATTTTGTCACTCATCCTAAAGGATTGACCATTCCACTATACATATTAGTTACTTAGAGCTGTTAATTTTTTTACAGGGCTTTTAAAAAAACATAAAACCAAGATGTATATTAATATTTTAGAGTAATCTGCAAGAATGGAATTGTGATATGTCTGAATTTTATAAGGTTTCAGGGTCAATAACTGTGAAGTTTTAAGATAGCCAAAATTTGAAGAGAAGAAAATCTCATAATTTGACAATAGCTTCTAGGCTGCAGCATGAAATACTGAATTTAATGTTATTGTTGCCAGACTTCCAAAATCCTGCCTGTATGGACAAAGATGGAACCTGGTGCACTAGATCCTGCACATGAGAACTGACAGGGTTCTATTCTTATTGACTTACACAAATCAAAAGACTGAGATTGAAAGGCTCCTCAATGGCTCAAGTGGGTGTAGTCAAGATAAAGAAAGAGAATCCTAGTTGCTTATCCTTCCTGAAATTGATGCTAATTTTGGGATGTACTTTACTGTGATGAGATTTCACCCTAATATGACATCCCAAAAGTGAACTTTGATGCCTACCTTGCTTTCCTTTTGATTGCAGAGGGTTTAAGTTTCTAACTAATTTAATTTCTAACTAATTTTGTTGAAGAGTGGAAGTTCTGCTTCCTACCTAGACTACTTAGACTTCTCTCCCTTCTTTTCAAATGTCAATTATTATCCAGCATCTCAGAAACAAACTAGTGGGTATTTAAAACATTTGCCAACAGAAACACCTTAATAAAGAAGTTACATAAAGTACAAGATCAAGCACTGCCTGATCGGGCTGGATTAAGCACATCAGGTTTTATTCACTCAACTGGAAAACTAACATTTGCTCAGCTTGGAAACTCTAATTCTTTGTGCTTACTGGTGTAAAAAATGTGCAGTTATCTCCAGCACAGTGTTTGTTCAATACCTGTGCCAGCATTCACTGCTTGGTTAGATAAGGCCGACAAAATTCCAAAGTTATTTGGAATTCCCAAAGAAAATGTTAAAGCAAAAAAATCTTTAATGCTTGGAAGGATACTGCTTTCTTCTCTTCCACATTCTCTGGTATGAAAATTGGTATGCTTCTATTGTCAGTAAAGTTTTGACCTAGTCCTATTTTTTCTTTCAAGTATGCCATTGAAGATGAACAATTCAGTTAATAAATGTTGCTCTTCTTTTACCAGCAACTCAACAGCTGTGGACAAGGCTATCCTACTTAGAAAGGAAACTAAGGCAAGCTTTGAGTGACCCTGACTGGGAGGAAGCCCTGCTGCAGAAGTACAGAATATATATATCCTGGATAAATTGAAAATCCTGTCACGCAGGCTAGCAAAGCATTGTCTTTTATTTAGAGTGTACTGAAGGAGGTTTTCTCATTCAGGAGCATGACAGAAGGTATTTTAGTGTGCAAAACAGTTAAGTTTTCATTTCCAGGACAACTCCAGTTGTTATTTCTCACAAAGCTTTCCACAAACAGCCTGCAAACTGTTTTGATCCATTTTTTGATGTATTTTTTGATTTTTTGATCTTTGCATTATCACTTACCTGTTTGCCAATAAACAAAATCATGTTTGCAGTGGTTTTCTTATATCTCAGGGTACTTTTCTTTCCAGTCTTTTAGGAAGATAAATAAGAATCTAATTGTTCTTTTTCCTCTTGCTAATAAAATCAATTTTTCTTCCTTAAGTCATCTCACTGATTTCAGCATGCTCTGGCTGGTTTTTGACTGAGATACTGTATTGGGTCATGTATTATATTAGATCTTAAACCTCTTCCTTCTCTTTTCTCTGCATCTTACTCAACTTCACTTTTCACTCCTATTTTTTTAGCTCTCTTACTCCCTTTTCTATCACTGATAATGTGAAGTTTTTTTTACCTGTTGTCTCACGTATATTTCCTTTGCATTAGCAAAGACTTCTCACTTTAGTATCATTGTTTTCATCTCTAAATTTCTCTCCTAGAACTCCCAACTGGCTACAATTTCCTTGACAAGAAGCACAACTTCTAGAACTACTGCACAAACACAAGACGATGGATGTATGCAGAGCACACATTCTTAGGTGATCAAGCAGAATTTCTGTCCTCACACATTCTCTGTCTTCTCTCATTTAGCATCATTTTCTCACTCTGCATTTGATGACCTCTGTCACTGTCTCCTCAACTAGCCTTTTGCAGCCATCTTGCCAACAGTTCTGCTGTTCACAAGTCTCTGACCCTCCTAATTCTTTCTGTTCTGTTTCATGCGTGTTCTTATGTGCATTCCTCAGTGTTTGATAACTTCATTCTGTTTGCTGGATGTCCATCCATCCATCCATCCATCCATCCTTCCCTTTGTCAATTTTTGTTTATGCTTTTCTAGCAATGGCTTCAGGATGGCAGATTCCCATGGTTTTGATTGCATCCCTCTACTCTCTTCATACAGAGAGAGCAAAGCAGATAAGACTGACTATACTGAATAAGGCAGGATGAGAACCCATTCCAGCCCCAATCAGTGAGTGCTCTGCTAAAGGAGCTGGCTCTTTACCAGCTTCTTTTTTGGCTCTAAATTAAACTACAAGGCAGAAATCACAGAAATACATGATATTGACCTTTTTTTATTCTGTAAGTTGTTTCATCCATCATATGATTCAAATTGTAGTGTCTTACACTGCAGAATAATCTGACATTTTAATGGAAAATACTAGACATAATGCTGGCTGTGATAATGGAAATGTAGTATGAATCTTCAGTGCAATAAAAGTAGTATGTCCACAGAATTGCAACAAGCAGATAAGGAATATAGTAACTGACTTATATTATGGTCTCTACACACACAGTGTCAAACTCCTGAAGTTCATTATTTTCACAGAATCACAGAATCACTGAATATTCTGAGTTGGAAGGGACGCACAAGGATCACTGAGTAAAACTCCTGGTCCAGCACAGCACCATCCCCAAGAATCACATTGCAAGCCCAAGAGTACTGTCCAAATGTCTCTTGAGCTCTATCAGGCTTGGAGCTGTGACCACTTCCCTGGGGAGCCTCTTCCAGTGCCCAACCACCCTCTGGGTGAAGAACCTTTTCCTAATATTCAACCTAAGCCTCCCCTGACTCAGCTTCAGGCCATTCCCTCCTGTCCTGCCACTGGTCACCACAGAGAAGAGATCAGTGTCTTCCTCTCTTCTCCTCTCAAGGAAGTTGTAGACTGCAATGAGGTTTCCCCTCAGGCTCTTTTTCTTCAGGCTGAACAGATCAAGTGACCTCAGCCCCTCCTCATATGGCTTCTCCTCAAGGCCTTTCACCACCTTCATTGCCCTCCTCTGGACACTCTCTAATAGCTTTATATCCTTCTTATACTGTGGTGCCCAAAACTGCCCCCAGCACTCGAGGTGAGGCCACCCCAGTGCAGAGCAGAGTGGGACAATCCCCTCCCTTGCCTGGCTGGTGATGCTGTGGCCTGATGCACCCCAGGACAGGGTTGGCCCTCCTGGCTGCCAAGGCACTGCTGGCTCAGATTCAATTAGCCAGTGACCAGGATCCATGGTGCTGCTCTCCAGTCTCTCATTCCCCAGTCTGTCCATATATCCAGGGTTGCCCCAACCCAGAGGCAGAATCTGTCACTTTCCCTTGCTGAATTCCATTTGGTTTTGGTGACTGCCCAGTCCTCTAATTTGTTGAGGTCTCTCTGCAGAGCCTCCCTGCCTTCTAGGGAGTCAACAACTCCTCCCAGTTTTGTATCATCTGCAAACTTGCTTAGTATCTCTTCCAGTCATGCATCCAAGTCATTTATGAAGATGTTGAAGAGCACAGGGCCAAGGATGGAGCCTTGTGAAACCTCACTAGTGACCAGCCACCAGACTGATGTCAACCTATTCACTATAATCCTTTATGCCCAACCCATGAGCCAGTTGCTCACACATCACATGATGTGTTTATCCAGTTATTTTCCTTCAGATAGTTTGTAAACGGACAGTACCATATACTTGTGATAGTGATACTAATAGTCAAGAAAGTGATAGTCAAGAAAACAGTAAATACTGCCAATGACTTTAAACAAAGTGCTCACAGAAAGCTGAAACTTCACAAAGTCACAAAGGCTATGTCTACATTAGCAAACAATACAAGTGGATCTGTAGATCAAAGCAGTGTGTTCCAAAGCTTCCACATCTCAGCAGTCTTATGAATTTCATGTCAGACTATGTTTATTTTGGTCACTTAGAATGAAAGTGGTCATGAATATGAAATGGTCTCAAGGCCCAGTTCCTGCTGCTGGTGTCTCAGAGGCTGCTTTGCATTTGGCGTGCTGGAATGAAACTTTTAATTTAATTTCCATTGAATGGAGCCTTGTTCTTCTGTACCAAAATTGAAAACCGTACTAATATTTAAGAAATTTATTTTAATCTCTAGAAAATTGTACTCACTTTACTTTGACTAGTGGAGTTTTGATATAAGATGTGGTCAGGTATAATTATCTTAAAAGAAACCATCAATCTCTCAAGTTCATTATCTAGACAAGCACCTGGAACAAAATATTAAGAGAATCATTTGCAATTCTGACAACTGAAATTAGGGGGGGAGTGGGGTGATGGTGTTTGTTTTATTTGAAAGATTGGTGTAAATTAGCTGACTCTGCATTCAAGAAGTTTGTAAAGTGTCTAAAGTTTATTTCACTTTAACAAACCACAGAAAATTAAAGGAGGTAGTAACGCCAGCTAGCATCTTGTTAAATCCTCATCTCTGAGCTCTGATGCTGTTTGTTTCTCATGCACTCCGAAGTCTCTGAGTATTTATCCTGCTTCATTCACAGATGACAGTCCACTTTGAGACACATGAGACAATGAAAATTGGGTTGAATGCAGAAAAACTCAAAATGACACTTAACAGCAATAGCTCCACTTAGTCCCTGCGGCAAAAAAAATTGGAAGCAGCATGGGAAAGCCAATGCAATCATTGTGGAATTTTAAATTACTCACAATATTGTGCAACACAAGTATGTTACCCTATATTGGAAAATAAATGTTTTTATAAAGCAGTATTTTAGACAAAGGTGGATAAAAAAGGTTTTATGCCAGATCAAGATTACAACTGGAACTATCAGTTATTCGCTGCTTTTGTGTTTTTGAACCAGCAGAAATTGTATTTCTTCTCGCAGCTATTTTTTTTTTTTTTTTTTGGCCAGGATATGTGCCAATGGAAAGTCTGATCAACTTTAAAAAACAAATAGTTTTGTGTGGCTGCTAGTGATACTCACTGGCCAGTTTTTAAGAAAGGTTAGTGAAATTTTGGGAGCCAAAAGGTAATCATTATTCTTTAAAAGTTCTAATTAAGATGTCAGACTGGGCAGTGGAATGTATTTAGAATCCCATGTAATTTGATTGTGTTGGCCTATTTAGATAAATGGCTTTGGAAAGACAAATAAACCAGCTACTTAAAACATCCAAGAGGGCCAGGCTTCATTCCAGTGTTTCAAGCACTGACTGAAGGAATAGCCTTTTGTAACTATCAGCCAATCCAACAATAGACATACAAGTGTCAAAATCTGATAGAAAGAATGATACAAGCGCCTGGATCACCATCACTAATAGAATAAACAATACAAAGTGTTATTTAACTGCAAATGTTCAGCTTTTTTTTTTTGCCTTTGAATGGCAAACCTTTGGAGACCATATTAAAGGAAATGAACACCCAGAGTTTGAAACATCTGAAGCTGAGACATCATCCTAGATAAACCTGTGGGATTATTTGGGTTTGTTTAGTTCCACTCATTAGATGTGCTAAATGACAAGCCCAAGCTTTAGAATGTATTAATACTGTGCTATCCATAACCTGGGCCTCTAAAATCCATACCACTATCCTTGAAAACCAAGAATCTGACACAATAATGTAGCCTTTTTATCAATTTGCACCACAAAGAACTTTACACACACTCTATTGCCTTTTCCTTTCATCAACAGGGAGAGGCAAGGGTGGAAAGGGTTAGAAAAAGGTCTTTGTTTTCCAGAGGCAGTAGTTTTGTACTTTCTTGTCCTTGCCTCCATCATTGTAGGGTAGGTTTAGACATGGACAGCTTTCCCAGGAGGAGGCCAATGTTCTTCTTGGTAGTCTATTCCAATGGCATGCTTTTGGTGCTCTTGGAGCAGCTTTTCTTTTCTGACTGCTGATTTTTATCTGCTGCACCTATGCAAAGGGCAAGATTTTTTCGAATCTTCATGATTCTATGATTTAAACGCTTGGTAGTGCTTTAGCGTCACTTGTGTTTTCAGATTTTGTGCTGTTGATCCCAACCCAGTTTTTCCTGCCCTTTGCATCTCATGTGACACGACCAGAGCTCAGTTTCAGGGGCTTAAAAGGGAAACTGTGAAGTTGCCAAAAGAGATGAAACAAAACTTCCTCTCTGAGCTGGGGGCGTAGCAAACACAGTAGTGCTCTGTGGCACTTTGGCACAGGAGCAGGGGTGTGCTGCCTCCCCAGGCACCCTTCCCGTTCTCAGGCTGTACTACAGATTATGCTCTGAACTCCCTCCAGGGTGGCGGGACACCCAACTACTGTCATGCCAGGCAGCCCCAAGGAGGATAAGAAAGGTATTTGCTCTTACTTGGGCAGACCTTGATCGTTCCCCTGATTTTTTTGTTTGTATTTTTTTTGTTGCTGCTGTTGTTAAGTGGGGAGAAAACATTTTCCTAGCCGGAAGGTAAACAAAAGAGAAGCAATTTTGCATGTCTTTGCAGCTAAAGTACCTGTTCCAACACTGCCTGGAGACTTTTTTGGGAGGGGTAATTTACACCCAATTTCTGTCCCCCTCATTTGCATCTGAGTTTCCAGAGCTTAATGAAACAGTTATATTGAACTTTAACCTACTGTTCTTCTCTGCTTTTCTTCAAAGACAACAGGGAGAATAAGGCAATACTTACTGAAAAAAAACCCAAAACCAACTGAACAAGTTTCTGCAACCATTAATTTTATGCTGGTACCTGAAGTACTAAATCAACTCAACTTCCAACTCATTAATCAGGTTTAAAACAATAGCAAGAGAGTGCTATGGCACAAACCTAAATAATCCCAAAGCCTTGGGGAACTGCAGTTCACATGACAGGCATGTATAGCAGCTCTCAGCGAGGGCAGCAAGCAAATTATGTGAAATATTAGATACAGAGTAGGCCCTGGCATGGCCTACTTCCCTAGCATGTTATTTTATATAACTAAAATTAAATTCTTCGTATTTCTTTCTTCCCTTAAATAGCAAAGAAGGTTGGGAGCAGGATCGATGTTTCCTGACAGCTGTAAACAATCACAGGTTCCTGCCTTCTGAAGTTTCTTATTTTTTCTTCGGTGACTCGTGCATTTGCTCTCAAGGTCTTCCTGTGTTGATTTATTCCCAATTCCCCCAACTGATATCTAATTCTCCTTTGTGCTTGGCATGGCTGTTACCTTCAATTGCTCACTTACAAACTTAGCAAAGCGAAATCTACAGACATAATTCAAGGCTCCTGCCAGTTTTAAAAATTCGAAACTGGAGAGTAGAATGATATCTTATATTTTGTGATGAAAAAAGTGCCACTGTGCTCTTTTTCTGTTTAGCCTACTAACAAAGTCAACTTGTTAAATTATTTAATGTCATTTTTAGTGCAGACAAAGACCTTTACCCATAAATTCCTAAATCGAATACTGCAGAGTCTTTCAGATAAAACAAGGAGACTCGGGACCAGGACTCTTTCTGGTTTAGTCACAAGTTTGCAGCTTTGGCCAAGACACTTTATATACCTGGAAATTAAAATGAAAATTCAAAGTAAATATAACTCTTTATCTACCATGAGAAACAAGAGGGCAGGTTCAATTACAGACTTGGCACAGGAAGAAAAGGTACAGAAAGACTATGAATAGAAAAACACTTTGCAGAAGTACCGGCTCACTCATGCCATTCACTGTGCAAGGGGCCATTATTCTCAAGCATAATACTCATTATTTTATTTACCAACCATCTCCATTGCATCCACAGCGTTTGGATTAACAATATAATAAATAATAATTAAAACTTCATCAAATACACAATAGAGAGGGCAAGCAAATACTAAATAGAGTAATGGAGCATTGAAAAGTAGGCTTTTACATCTCACCCCCCGTGTAGCTTCCAGCATCCTGCTGTGACATTGTTTCAGTACTGAAACAAATGGAAGAACAACCCCTGTTGAGTCACCCACATCAGTCCTTCTGGCACAGTGGTGGATACCGCTGTCAGCACCGACTTCAGTGAAGAACAGCCCCTCCCAGCAATAACCTCTCCACTGCCTGTAGCACGGCTAGAAGTAGGTCAAGACTCCAGTGGTCGTAGGAATTGTTAAGGAGAAACACTCCTATATCCCACAAAACAAAGGACTTGCCCAGAACCATTAAATTTGAAAAAACCTGGATCCTTCAGGATCACACAAGGATGATAACACTTCCAGATAGACAGAGATGAGAACTGACTTAAGAGCCCAGTTGTGTGCAGCAGTGGCTGCTATTCGGCAGATTAAATTTTGTATATGCCTGAAAAAAAAATTTAAGTTTGCCTGCACTATCTCATAAAGGGTAATTCCTTTCATCCATCTACTAGAGGAAAAGTTTCCTTCTTAGCTGCAGAAAAGCAGCAGCCTCCCCACACATGTCTAACCAGAAAAACAGAACAAAATTGCAAGTTTCAGTTTAGGAAGTTTCTGGGATACAGTTTGCCAGAAGCTGGGAGAATATTTTGAGGAGGCAGTGCCAGATGCTTGCTTAAACTCTTGCCTAGCAATTTATTCCTTACCCATGTTGGAGACAGGGCACTGAGCTAGATGGCCCTTCACTATAGAGCAATACAGAGCAACACCCACTTGCTCTCAGCTTTGAAACTAGCACAGAGACAAAAGCTGTGAATTAAACTTTGTATCTTAAATCACAGTAAATATTATATTTACTGTCTAGGAGACTATAGAAACACCTTGTAGCATGGTACCTTCTGAATAGGATTTAACAAGTTTGGACTTGATGACCCTGGAGAACTTTTCCAACTTCAATGATTCTATATTTCTTAATGATCCTATGTTAGAGCAGTCTGTTGAGATCCAGCAAAAGATTACATGGGCTTTGAATTTCAGTATTAAAAAACCCACCCAATATGAAACAATCTTTTACTGTGAGATAAAAAGGCACGGTTACAGTTATTAGTCTATACCTGATTAGTCTGGGCTATGTGAGGGAACAGAGAACACGGATTCTTCCCAACTTCATTCAGAAACTCCACTTTGAAGAAAGCAGTTTTGCTATGCCCCAGGTATCTTCTGCCCATCCATTCCCTTTGACCATCTAAATGAGCTAGTCTAATTTATTTTGTTAGCCAGTCAGCAGAACAGCCTTGGTTTCTCAGAAAAAAAAAAGGTATTCTCTTGAAACTAGACTGTGCCTAAGGGACAGACAAACCCTCCATCAAAGGTCACAGAATCACATATTGTCTTCAAAATGCTATAGAATAAAACCAGAAGATTCCAACCTCTGTTGAGTAGGTAACGACTCTGACAGATCTTTCTTCCTTGTTAAAAAAATCCCATCCAGATGTGATCCTTGCTGCTAGAGCACTTGCAACATATCAGGAAGCTACAGCAGCAACTAATGAAACAACTTGAATCTCTGATTTTCCAAATTATTTTTAGAAGAGCACTTTTCATGATAAAAGAAGGGTCTTCAGAAGCCAGAATTCTCTTACTGCAGTGAGAATTAGATCACTTGAATTGGAACCTTGCAGGAGGCATATTCAGAAAGCTGACCACATCCACACTGCATGATTATGTCACAAAATTCTGCTAAAGGATCTTACAAATGATAAAATTCAGACACGTTCTAAAAGTATCACCATAAATTCATGGAAGCAAAAAGAAACCTCAAGGCTATCATTAACTAGGAGACTGTCACCACAGGTTCAGGAATTCCATGAAATGAAAATTGTTACATGTTGGAAACACACCCTTAAAAACCCACATCATATATTTTCAAAATTCTCAATACTTTCTTGATATCTGGAGACAGAATTCTAGATTAGATGAAATGCTGTTTGAAATAGTATCACTGTTCCTGGGTTTACAGTCCCCAAAAAATATTGCCTTAATTTGCATTCAGGTGCTTTTCCTTTTTAGCAGAGCATTTGCGTGTTAGGCAGTTTGCTCTGAGGTCTGTTCTTGCCAATAAAGCACGGGGAAAGTTGGCTAAATCAGGGGTTACTGCCAGCCAATGATATCTGCAGCCATAGCCTCCAGATACTTCAACTTGGCAGTAATGGAACATGTGGAATCGCTGGAAATGAGCAAGAAAGGTTGGTTTCCTTCTTGAGTCTAACTGGAAAGATTCCAAAGGAGCTGGAATATATAATTTGCCCTGGACTAGGAAGAAACTTCCTTACTGGAAAATTATGTGCACATCAAGTAAGGATGTAATCTCAAGAACAAAAATCTCTAGTCAACTTGTTACTAATTAATAGCCTTCTGGTAGAAGACCAGAGTAACTGTCTCCTCCAAGGACAGAGGCTGGATCTAAAAACAGGAAGCAGGAAGGAGAATTAGGGGACAGACTAGAATAGCTGCCAGGGAATGAACAGGAACAAAAAAATGAATGGACAGGTGCACATAAATAGTCCTGCTGAGCAGATGGCTTCCATAATTGTGAGAGACTGAAATGTTAAAGGTTAAAAGACTGAAACAATTAGCCATTTGCAAAAGCAGCAGGTGCTTTGCTAAGGCCAGGTTTGCACCCCCCAACCCAATGGGAGGAGGAGAGATTTTGTGTGTTGAGGCAAAACCTCTGATCTGCATAAGAACAGCCCAGGTGCAGAGGGGGTGCTCTCCCACCACCAGAGGACAATCACAACAAATGAACCTTTGTTTAGCAACCAGCTGGGATTTGAGCCAGGTAAGTGAAAAGGTTGATAAGCAGCAGATCCTTCGAGGTGGGAAAACGCTTTTTATCATGCCAATGTCTTCCCTCCCCATGGGGCTCAGGTGTAAAACTGGGGAGGCACTGGGACATCTACACATAAGTCTGAAGGTGTTCATCCCTTCCGATAAGGCACAACTGGCTCAACTATGCAGGTGTGAGAAACAGCCAGCATGTCTTAGAAGGAATCATCAACCATCAAAGACCCTCGGACTAATTTCTGGGGCCTTCCACCAGATAATTAAGCATGATCCATAGTGTTGCTTCAGTGTAAATGCAACCCCACCAAGGCAGGTACCTGGGTGTTCCTACCTGAACCTGAACCCTACCTACTGAACATTTGAACTCATTGAGCTCCCCCCACTCCCAATGGGTCAAGACAGTGACCATCACTTCAATATACAGACATCTAAATTGCACCAATCAAGTATTGTTTGTGGATCCAGGGCTTCCTCTCACTGTCTACTCTTGTCCTTTCTTTTTACTTTTCCCTTTTCCTTATGTGCTATCTTTGTACTTTTATAGTGTTATATTACTATAGACAATAACCAAAATGGCTACATACCTCCTTTCCACTGCAATCAAATTGTCCTAATATATATAGATATAGATATATAGATAAATGCATACATACACACATTGATCATTCTGTGTTGTTTCACTCTAATGCACCCCAACGGACCTATTAACAAGAACCTCAGCGGTGGGTCCTAACAAATGTTTAAGCAAAACAGAGGACAATTAAAAGTATATCTAAAAAAAAACTTTTCTCCTGCTCACAAATGAGTCCTTTTTTTCAGGCTTGGTCTTAGATCAGCTACAGGATGGTTTTCTGAGATGCAGCAAATGATGCACAGTGCCTCCTAGGTTCCCAGGAATTAATATTTCCATCACAGCTCAGGTATGGCTGTGTATCTGTTCTCTCCTCTCTGCAATGTCCTATTTTCACCTAATGCTGAGTTCTTCCTGTCCAAGTTCCCCATCTCACATTGAAAACTTTTCTGCCTAAGCACATTCAGTTACTGCTTGGGGAGAAGTCATCTTCCTGCCTTTTCTCAAAGGTTCCTGACCCCATCAGTCTCAAACAAATAAAGCAAATGTGACTCATTGCATGGGGATTACAAGACAAAAGGATTTGGGAAATGGGAGGTTTCATGTGCCCTGAGGGTAAGATCAACAGAAGGGGTGTCAAGAGAACAACTGTCAGGAACTCTGAAAAAATTACTAAAAACCTGGCTACAAAATCTGAAAATACATTCTCCTAGCCTGCATTATGGTAGCAAATTTTGCTATTTTGGTATATGTTTGTATCCACCTATATTTGGTGGATGTCTTAAAAGTTCAGTTTATTCTATTTCTACCACAAACCAGAGTTTAAAATAAACTAAGAGAAAAAACACTGCATTTCTATGCGGGATGTATGTAGGACAATTTTTGGTACCATCTCTTAGTAAAGTCACAGTATAGTTTTTTTCAAGGGACTGTAAGGAAATTATAAGTTGCCCTCAATCGTTGTTGGTTGCAGGCCTATGCTAGATTCAGTGTTAGATATATGATTGCCTGTTTGGGAGTGTTGTCACAAAACTGACTATTGAAAATTACTATATAAAATTGACAAAATTGACTGTGGCTTGCACTTTGCTGTACACAGACTGTTTCAAAATTCTCAGCTCCTGAGATAAAACCCAAATTGTAATTTTCAGCATCATCTATTGTTTTTATTCACCAGTTCTAGGGAATCTTTTGTAGACCCAATCTTGTACTCTGGTTTAGTTGCTATCTGAATTTGAGGCACCAGGAGGTACACCGGTTCAGGCCAGGAAGAACCATTACTTGATAGTTCAGTGGGTTCCTGGCTTATAAACAAGCATAAGTTAAGGTCCGCACTACTAACTGAGGGTCAGTTGGGGCTTTTATCTGAGGTCACAACGAATGCATTTTCCTGAGACAACTTAAGTTCCTATGAAACCGATTTGTCCACTCTTCTTATCAACCTACTTTCCTTACCCATTGAGAAGTGTTTTTGAGCTGTGGTGGTGTGCATTGCCAAGAGCATCAGAGACGAAGACTGATTGTCCTCATAGTCATCCTGTCTCCTGTAGAACCATCGATGCTTCCAGCAGTAGTTTTCAGGCAGTAGTATGTACTGCTTTTGAAATTCTACCTAAGGATCACATTCTGAAGGTATCCAAAAGGAAACTGGAATAACTTTTTTTCACTTGTAAAGGAGCCTGTAGGGTATTTGTCTACACCACAAGAGCTCAGTTGTCAGGGCCAAGGCTGAGCCCATCAGCAATGGTAGTAGAGCCTCTGGGATAGCAGACTTAAGAAGGAGGGAAAAATGTTGTGCAACAGCTGCTGGAAGAGAGCAATAAGCACGTGTGAAAGAAACAACTCTGCTATCATTAGTGAAAAAAAATGTCCAAAGTAAAGTAAGTTTGTCATAAAACAACTGCAGATCACAAAACTATGTAAGATACATGCAAAACCTCTTAATTTCAAAAGGCAAGGAAATATGTAACTGAGGAGAATGAAATTAGTAAAATAATTACAGGCTTTCGATAACTGATTTCTCAGTACATAAAGAAACTATATTTTGGCCAGCTTGTTTGGCCAGAATAAGAAAACTTCATTATATGGAATTATGCAATACTTTTTGTTTTGGTTTGATTTTGTATTTTAAAATATAATGCAAGGCTTTGTTTTCCATTAAATGCTTCCATAGAAGTTTAGCTGTGTCCAACCGCCCAGCAACAATGATTTTTGTTTCATTCAATACTGTCATGGCTCAATCTCTTTGCTTGTTTAACTGCATCCCATTTCACTGCCTCTAGGGGTGTCTCTTATTTAAGGTAATAAAGACTTTACCCTGGAATCCAGATAAAGCACACATGGATAGACCCCACTCTGTGGGTGGACATGGTGCCTAGAAAGCAGGCAACAAGCATCTAAGGCAGATGACTGATTCTCCTTTTTCCTAAATAGAGATTTAAACAATATAGTTAGAGCAGTTTACTGCAATTTGATCAAACCCTGGCTGCTTACTTTGGGCTGAGATGAAGGATGCCACAGATCCTCTTGACTACAAAGGCAGGTTCATTTAGATGGAGGCATGTGTTCTGTCCATGCTCAAGTTCAATCAAACGAATCTTGTTCACACTCTCTAAGAGACTACAGGCACAACAGCCTGTCCTAATTAAGGGCACCTCTGGAAACACTGTCAATAATGCCCAATGTAAAGATCTGCTAGTATTGTAACACCAAATATGTTGCCAGATTTTTGGGTCCTTAATGGTATACAGATCTTTAACCTAGAGTATTTTCAATATACACTTTTGAAGAAAACTACTTATTCTCATAATGAAACTACCATCTTAGTTTTTAAACAAATACTATAGTAGAAGAAAGAAAACTAAAGAAAAAATTCAATTGCTCCTAGAGACAAGTTTAGAAGAAAATTTGGCAACATAATTCCATATCACACATCTATATTTCACAAAATTAAAAAAGATCAATTACATAAAACAGGCGTTCACAAAATTTTGGTGACGTTAGGTAAATGAACACAGATGTTATGCATTGCTTGGAAAAATAATTTATTATGTTAGCTTACAAAAATTACAAGTTTTTATGTTATACTTTAAATTACAAGAACAGCTAGCAACTTTGATCCTGCAAAGGTACTATCTCCTGAGATGCAATGAAGGCTTGCAACCCTGTCTTCAGGAATTGCTTGGAGTAAGTCCCAAGTCAGCAAAAGTGTAATGTAGTTTGATATTTTTGTTACTGCCTCATTGGCTAACATTTTATAGTCTAATTGCAGAAAGTAGGTAGAAATGTTGATGTTAAATTAACATATGAACTTTCCTGGTAGAGCCTTAAACAAACTTAAACATACCTGCAGATTGTGCCAAGCTTTCAGTTTGCAGCAACATACTCAGAGCACAAAAGACAGCTTTCATATAATTCGTATTGCAATCACTTGACAAGATCTCAGCACTTAGTAGTTTGATTGGTACTTAGGCTTTATACATGAGATTTCATTCTGGCTTCATATTGGTATAAATCAGGCACAGGCATTCTCAAGTCAGAGCAGCAACTCAACAATAAAATGGGTGTTCTGGTGTGACATGAGTCACACCTCACATGTAACCAAGTACCTCAAACTTCACAGGTTGGTAAGGACTTGTTCATCAAACCAACATGGTAACAGCTCCTCCTTTTATACTTCTACAATGCATTGTTCCTAAACCTGCATGAGGTGTTCTGAAAATCCAACCTGTAGAGACTTAGTTTTATGTGCACCCATGTGATTTACAGGAAGTAATAGTCAAGCAGTAGTTTGGCTGAACTTAATCTAAAGGGTCTTTTCCAACCTGAATGATTCTAGATTTTTAAAAATTTATTACATACTTCTCAAAATAGTCAAGTTGGATTTTTTTCTTCCTTGAAGATGGCAGATAATGGAAAAAGTGGACTGCAAATACCTTGTGAAGCCATCTTGGAACAAAAATATAGGACAAAAAAGTCAGAACTGGTTTTATTTTGTGAGTCTTTTGTTAAAAAAAGAATACCAATAGTGCTGGAATATAGATGTAAGATATAAGTGACTTCTCCCTACACACATAAAAGTTCCCATTTTGGGTACTCATTGAATTACTAGATCAGTCAAAAAACTGATACGAAACCAAACATTTAGTCACGAGTATGAAATACAATTGATACATATTAATAGATGAACCATCTCTCCTTGGAGATGGCTTCATTATTTTGAAAAAGCTGTAGTAGACCACATTAAAGTAGAACAAAGAGCTGCAACACTTCAGAAGTTTTCAAAATTCAGAAGCTTGGATTGATGTTATTTAGAAGTACTATGGTTTTCATTATATAACTAATTTTGATTTAGTCTTCTTGAAAAAAATAAAGGAACCTAAATGAACTCAAGATCTCATATCTCAGATTCTGAAAAACATCTAAAATATAAAAAAATGATAGTGTCAGATTATTCCAAATGTTTTGGAGTTTGCTACCAAATGATTTTTATAAGATTATGTATTTTTCAGCAAGCATTTGTTGTTCATCAGACCAACAGATATTGTAGACTTGCAGACCTCCAGAATGCAATGAAAAACTAGACTAAGAAAATATTTCTCTCTCCTTTTCTAAAACTCAGCATGAAATTGTAACTCCACTGATATTACAGACAAGGCTTCTGCTAGCTTTACTGGAGTCAGAATTTCCAAGCATAAAAGGATTAATTTTCTTTTTGAGCAGTAAAATTTTACACTGTATGAACATGTTTATACATGTCAGTGTCTGTAAGAAAGAGACATAATTATGTGGACAGGATATACCTGATGCCTACACAGCTATTAGAAGTCTGAACACACCTTTACATTTCAGAAATCAAGTTTGAAGGAAACTGCAATAGTTCTGGTTACTACTGTAAGGTGAACTTCAACAAGAACAAAGAGCTTGACTCCTTGCTAAATGTCCAAGGACTTTATATCAAGAAATAACTCAATGTTGAGGAATTTCATTCCACAATGCCTATTTCTATTACATTAACCAATACATAAGGTTTAGAAGTATTAAACAGACCTTTCTGACTTCACACCAGCACAGAAACATTTCACATCCATATAATTTGTTGAAATTCTGCAGATTCATTGTTGTTACTTTATACTATACAGCAGTGACAACAGTTGACTGAGAAATATGATGTAATATATTCAGTGTCACATGTATAAGGTGCCTGGGCAATCTTAGTTTTAGAATGTCCCAATCTAAATGCTAGTTGACAAGAATAATTTTCCTCCAGTTTTAGAATACTAACTGCAAAAAACCACTGTATTTCATTCAAATGAAATGAAAACAAAAGATCTGGAGGAAAATGACTCATTTTCAAGTATTAAGTATCAACTAACTTAATTAGGAGTGCTTGTAATGAAGTATTAGAATTAGATGGTTGTTTTTTTAGCTAACCCCAAATTAAATAAAAACCGGCAGCATGAAATGGCAAAACACATTCCAGAAATCAAAAGTGAATAACATCTTTTCTTCTCATACTCTCTAAGAGGAAAAAAAAATAGAATATCAGCATTTGCTAATAAGCACATATAGAAATTTCAACCTTAAAAGTGATACACCTTCAAAACCTCTGTTATACACTATTATTGCATTGACACCCTCAACTACAGTCTGAATATTTTTCTATTTGTTGCTTTGTTCTGGTAATGTAAATACCACAGCAGAAATTTGAACATTTGATCTATTTGTTAAAATACACTGCAAGAGCCAATACTCCTCCTGTCATCATCAGGCACATCAGCTGCCTCCAGTGGAATTATTTCAACTTTGCTATCCAGTGCACAGCACACATAACAGACTTTCCCTAAATATGGAACACAGTTAAGTCTAAATCAAAGTGAGCAGGTTAAGAGATGACATGAAGTGGGATTGATGTCAGTTGATTAACATATTCAGGAGCTTCATTTTAGTCTGTCACTCTACTGAAATTTAAGAAATTACATTCTGGAAAAACGAAGTGTTTCTTGACTTTGATACTTCATTTTTCCATTTTCACAGAGATTTTTTGACTATCAAGTAAGAACAATTTGTCTCACTTTTAAAAACTTTGACGATTAGTTTTTTGTTAATTACTAGACCTCTAATCCATCAATGGACAACATACTAATGGATTCACATCCCATGGCTAGTGAGCCACTACATAAATTGGTGCATTGGCCGGCAAAAAACTCAACCCGCTACAGCCTCCCTGCTGACGTAACTCACACTGAACAAAGGTTTCTGCATTTTCTAGCTTTATGACTGCACTGGAGACTGCTCCAGTGAAGACAAAACAAACAGCTCCAAGGTTTCTGATGGACTTGTTGACATTCTGTTAGTCAAAACATGTAGCAAAAGTTCTGCCAGCTCCATGAGGTCTTCATGGTTGCAGCAGTTTGAGTGAAATGGTGCTGTCAGCGCTGCACCTGGCAGTGAAACCTCAATAAAAATGGTGCCCAAGTTGAGCTCTGTCATAGTTTGAAAAATGGGTGACTTTTTACCTGCAGGGATTTTGTAATTTCTGGCAGGCACAGCTTCCTTGGGCTATGCCTGCAGGGACTTTTGCAGCTTCCTGCAGAAAGCAGCTTCCTGCATGTCTGAAGAGCCAATTAGTGTCTGGTTCTGAGATGGACATGCTGTCTAGCCACTTATGAAAATGAGTCCGCCTCTGTGTCTCACATTTTAAGATAGGAGAAGCCTGGGATTCTCTCTCTTTGTTTCCGGCTTTGGAACAGGTAACAGCAAACCTCCTGAGCGGCATGGCGGGGGGTGCTGAGCAGGCCCCAGCTGGGCCGGGCCTGCCCGGTCAGACCCTGCTTGCTTCGCAGGGCCGCTGGGCCAAGGGGCTGGGCAAGGCCCACCTGGCTCGGACAAGTTTACAGATAATTGAGGGAAAATATCTACTCCCAAAAATAGCTGTGGTAGTGGGGAAGCTTACCACAGAGAACAGAAACCTTGCTTCTGGGAATCTCCAGAGAGAGAAAGACCCTTTGCTTTCCTACCAGAACAGCTCATCCTTAAAAATATACCCCAGTAAAGAAGATGAGTCGTCAAAGCAGCTGCGGGAAGAGCTGCATATCAAGGAAGGGACTGTCACTGCGAACAGATATCCTTTCCGGGCAGGAGTTCACTGTGATGTTGAAACCACAAAAGAATTGTGTTCTTGTGGAAAAGTCTCCATGGTGTAACAGAAGAGACTCTTCTTCCAATTGAACTGATGAAAGCCCATTTTAAAGGTGGTAAACTGACTCAGGTCTCAGGTTTTGTCTCTTTATGTTGTTGGTGGGAAAGAACTTGATGGAATGGGGGAAGGAGATGTATCTGAAAGTTTTTT
>WEKY01060597.1:0-14185 GCA_013390045.1 Picathartes gymnocephalus | reverse complement strand
TGCTGAGCAGGCCCCAGCTGGGCCGGGCCTGCCCGGTCAGACCCTGCTTGCTTCGCAGGGCCGCTGGGCCAAGGGGCTGGGCAAGGCCCACCTGGCTCGGACAAGTTTACAGATAATTGAGGGAAAATATCTACTCCCAAAAATAGCTGTGGTAGTGGGGAAGCTTACCACAGAGAACAGAAACCTTGCTTCTGGGAATCTCCAGAGAGAGAAAGACCCTTTGCTTTCCTACCAGAACAGCTCATCCTTAAAAATATACCCCAGTAAAGAAGATGAGTCGTCAAAGCAGCTGCGGGAAGAGCTGCATATCAAGGAAGGGACTGTCACTGCGAACAGATATCCTTTCCGGGCAGGAGTTCACTGTGATGTTGAAACCACAAAAGAATTGTGTTCTTGTGGAAAAGTCTCCATGGTGTAACAGAAGAGACTCTTCTTCCAATTGAACTGATGAAAGCCCATTTTAAAGGTGGTAAACGGACTAAAGGTCTCAGGTTTTGTCTCTTTATGTTGTTGGTGGGAAAGAACTTGATGGAATGGGGGAAGGAGATGTATCTGAAAGTTTTTTTGGTTCTTATTATTTTCCTTTTAAGTTTTTTCTCTTTTAGGTCTGTTAATAAACTATATTTTTATCTGTAAAGTTTTAGGCTTGCTTTGCATTTCTCCTAATCCTTAAATGAGTAGGTAAATGAGAAATGAGTAGGTAAACTCAGTAGGTACACTGGTGTTCAGCCAGAGTATTTAGACCATTACACTAAATTATCGCTTGGTGTGAGGCAGCGATGTGAAACCACTACAAGCTCCATACACCAAACAGCCACAGATGCAAACTGTTCTCTTGGCCAGCAGCAAAACACAGCTCATCTTCATCATTTTCCACACTAAGTACAAATCTGTATCACTGGTGGTTTCTATGAAGAACCTCATGCCAGAAACATAAATTGGGCTGTTTCCCAGTTCCAAGCTTGTTTACAGTGTGAGTGACGCAGAAATCCTTTTGATCATCTTTAGTGAATTTTAGTATCACTTTTCAAAAATATTTTAGGTGTTAGCAACTGTTTATAAGGAAGGTGATTTGGTATTAACACACTGAAGGAATAAACTTTGTAATATGAGTATTTTAGGTTCTAGACTAAGCACTTAGACAGATGTCCTAAATTTGCTGTAGTCTCATTTTTTGCCTCAAATCAATAATATTTCAGGGTTATTGCAGCAAAGTCTATCCTTTACCATTTCCTTCTACAACTGATAGTAGAATCAATGTTGGCAATCAAAATCTAGACAAATGTAGTAAGAGACATTTACTTTGGCCTGAGGAATAATCTTTAAAATTAGACAGCATGTGACCTGATGTTAGTCCATTTACTAAGTAGCTTTTATTTTAGTAAACAAATAAGAGTGTGAGAGTTCATATGAAAAGAGCTTATAAGAAACAACTGCCTTCAACACTAATGTAATTCCATAGGAACATAAACTACCAAAATTATTGATGGAGGGTAGGTGAAGAAATGATGGTATGTCTTTTGATATACTAGTGCACTGTAGATGGCAGATGAGAAAAGCAGTCTAAGATCAAAACAACTCTGGTCTGATGACAGATGAAAATAACAGACAACTCAAGAACAACTGTTTTACTTACTGAAACAAAACACCTATCAAGGAGCCATGTCCCTAAAAAAAGACAGCAAAATTATCCTAAAAGAGATATCTCTATGCAGTTCTTGCTTTAAAATGTAATAATTTAACAAAAACATGTTAACAATCATTTTCCAAAAATATTTCCTTCCAAACAGCACCCAGTAGATTCCTAAATAAAAAGACTAGAAATTTAAAAATATCACTAACACATATTCTCACACTACAGATTGTGTCATTATTAGGGGAAGAGGAAAAAAAAAACTCATTATTTCAGCCAGACAAATGATAGATGTGTAACTTCAGCTTTAGAAACAGGAGAGCTATTGTTGTTAGCACAAATGATAAATGTTGGATGTTGCTGGATTTTAACCACAGCAATCTACTTCATTGTTGCTGTCAACATTCCCAGAAGCATTTCAGATTTTTGAATGACTGGTTATTGCATTCTGCTCTGTTGTATTCCTGTACAGAAATATTCTTCAGATTTAAAATCTAATTTATTTACATAGAAAAGCAAGTAAGTCCATACTCACAGCAGTCCAGACATTCTTACAGTAAAGAGCTGAGTAGTGCTAGAGTAGAAAGTACTTAAGCACGTAAAAAACCCCAGTATTATCCAAGATGTAATTTTATTTAGGGATCACTTTTATTCAGATGTAAATACTAGCTCTAAGGCAGTTTGTAGCTAAGGCATCAAGAATAAAAGTGTTCTGAAATTTTAATCATTAATTGCTTTCAATCCCTTCTGGTGCTAGTTTTCCTCTACAACTGCTTCGAAATTATGTAAAAATCACAGGACTGTGCGTGATGTCCTCCTGCACATCCATTTTTGACAAGGCTGCATCGTCAGATATTGACCTGCAGCTCACATTAACTTCAGTATCAATTACTTCTTTGGGGTGACAACGGCTTAGAGAGAAAGAAATTTGTTACTAACACACTGCAGACACAAGGAGTTTAACATAGGTACTGTAAAATTTGACTGTAACAAACAGTGCCACAAAAATTTATGAATAAATTTTTCTGCATGTTATAGATATGAGAACACATCCAGGTTGCATACTTCTCATTTTTAGCCACAAAAATTATATCAGTGTTACAAAAATAGCTACTGATTTCCTTTCAGAGTAATAATGGCATTTTCATTCATGAAAAACCATTCAGTGCTACACAGTGAAGAGACTATGCCTTGCAAGCCAGAGATGAACTGATAGGTAGATTCCCTAGCTCAGAAATTGATTTTTGAATAGTAGTTTCTTTGTTGTATGGGTTTTTCATATATTTTCTTTATTTACTTTGCTGTAATAGTTAGTAAAAATGTGGCTGAGCTTTGAATATCCAAGGGGTACTTTCACTATCACTGAAGACTGGCTTCCATCAAAATTTGAGAAGTAAATGTAAGAAAATTGCTTTCATTTGCACTGTAAAATTTTACTTTTTATTTTTATTTTGACATTTCTTCTTAGGATGACATAATTATACAATAAAAATAAATTATTTTGGCTATTCAGTAAATATAATCTCAAAACTAATTAAGTACTCTCAAGTCTGCTGTAAAACATTAGGAACTGAAGGGCATAAAATTTATAGCTTATTCACGTAACAACAAAATAGAGGGCCAATGCATTTTTGAAAGCACAATATTGTAGTGCTGTATTTCAGTACAGCATTAAAAAAAATATGCCTGATACTAGCTTATAAAATCTATATGTACTTAGTACATACATAAAACACTGCCTGATTTACCAAATGCTAAATAAACAGAACAAAAAAATAAACCATCACTTTTGTGTGTGCGATACCACATTTTTGATTATTGAAAACCACTGCTTAGGGCAAGAATTGAGTAACAGGTCATTAAAGGGTTAAAATATAAAAAAATCTGCCTACCAGAAGGGACAGCAACTTTTAAGATGTGAAATATACAAAAGGTTTTATTTAAAAATTATCTGCTTTTCTACTTTAAAAACTGAAACTGTGCAGTAGAGTATTATTTCAGACCAATATGGAAAAAATATTATTTCTTAAACCACAAAGGGACTGTTTCACATAATGTCATGAATGTCATTAGCCTTCAGTAAAGAAGAAACAAAAATTCACTTTGTAATATGAACCTCTATCAAAGGTGGAAGAGAGACAAGTATGACATGCTATCTACACTGCCATGCCAAGAGGGTAAATTTAAGAAAGAATTTCCTGGCTTTGGAATCCATAAGTCTTCTCAGTAAAATTTTTTTTTTCTTTTTCCTTTTTTGGTGTGGTTTGACATCTCGTCTGTTCTTCCAGCCCTTTTAGAAAATTTTATAAAAGTATATAAAATTGATGAAAACACAGTCACATGGGTAAAGGCCAATATACTAAACACTGAACATACTTAAGGTCTTAAAGCCAAAATTATTCACCCAATAGTAATTTCTGTCCTGTATAGTAGAAAAATCAATTCAATACATGATGTAATAGTGAGGGACATCAGACTGCTTATCCTTAGTTTTCTAACAATATAAAGCAGTAGTGATCCTGTTTTAAGAATACATACTTCATATTTCTAAGTTACAAGTCAGGAAAAATGAATAAACACATGAAATTGTCAGATTTTAACAAATTCCTAAAGAAAAAGAGAAGACATTATATTTCTGGTATTACTTCTCAGCTAAGACTCTTAAAGCCCCCTTTGTTTACCAACAGGTACTTTCATGTCAAAAAAACATTTAAACTTTGGTAAAATGGGTAGAGTATACATTTATCCGTCAGCAAACCATGCACCAGACCTCATTACCACACAAGGTGTTTTGAGAGCATGATTTACTGTTCCATATCTTTTAAAGTGACCTTTCTATGTTTTGGCCATAATTTGTAGGTACAATAAAGTCTGCAAGCTGGTGACATTTAATTTTGCAAATTTTTAATGTTTCACCAGACCAAACCAGTTAAAATATTTTAAATGCTATATTTCCACCTCTGCTCTGATCTAATAAAAAAAAATAAATTACAAATGTTGGATCTGCTTAAAATAAGTTTACTTTATAGTAGCTGTGGCTTCAGCTAAACACTGTTTCATGACATCCACACTCTTTGGAGAGAGTAGAAATTTATTTGTTGATTTTTTTCTTCTCCCTGTCGTGGCTGTTGAGATCAGAACAGATGGATGTGCCTGTTTTGTTTTCTTGACCCTCTGAATGAGCAAATGTGCCAGAAGTCTGCAAAAAGCCAATGCCAGCACTACCATGAACAGCATAATACACAACAAAAGGTAAAGAAAATTTTTTATGCAGATCAGATTTTTTTTTAATTTCAAGCAATTTAAGTTCATGGAAAATGAATGGAGAATAAACTCAAATTTTTTCTAATTTCTGCATCTGATTTTGATGTTCTCAGCATGTTGTTCTGTTTCAAACAGGTTGAATACAAGGTGATTGTCAAGGAAGTGCACAGTCCAGAGCACCCACTGGGACTACAGAACAGTTCATCAGAGTATTTTAAAAAAAAAAAAAAGTCCTCTTGTGAGATGGCACATCATAGCCTGTGAATTATACCTAAGACAGCTGCAGTGTTAAAAAATGACATTGTTTCAGAGAAGAAATAGGCTTCCTAAATATGACAAAAGTCTGCAAAACAAAATGGTTTGAATGGTTAATATTGCTACAGTACTCTGACAGCTTTGGCAAATCTTTTAAGGCACACTAGCAGGGATCCAGCCAGAGTAGCTGAGTGGAGAATAAAACAAGAACCATCAGAAACACTAGCATTCCTTTAGACAGCAGAAAATTCTTCTGTGATTTGCTCTTTGAGACAACTGTAATGCAAAATTGTGTCCAATTTGTTTAGAATAGTGATATCTGAACAAATACAGATGTGCAATATTGTATTTCCACAGTATTTTACAATCAATATGACACTTCTAATAGAGAACAAAAAAGAATAAATAAATGACCATTAAACACTGCTATTAAAATTTTCACAGCCACATAGAACTGCCCTTCAATACTCTTGATACAGATGGGTGAGATTCAGATTCTTTCAAGTGCGTTACTGAAGCTATCTGATAAAACTGTTCTGGCCAAAAGAATAATTCTAGACAACTTACAACACATATATGCTGAATCTGAAACCAAGATACGAATTTTCACTAGCTTTGCGAAAATTTTGTTTTATCATTTCTTCTTTAAACAATTTTTTCAAACTGAATGACCTAAAATCACTAATGTGTCTGTACAACACTGCATAATGACTCTCATAATAATAGGCAATTTCTGAATATTTTTTCATTATTAATAATGTTTTTAAACTTCATAAAACAAGTGTCAGAATAATTCCTACCTAGGGGTAAATAAGCTCATAGCAAAGATTAATGTCACAGGTATTTCACTTCACAGTACTTCAGGAATAAAATAAACTTTGTCTAGGAGGACTGCAGAAAAAAATACAAGAGAATAGCAAAATCCCAGAAAGCCTCTGGTGTACAAGTCACCTAAATTATCACAAGAGTTCATCAGAATCACTCTTGGTGCTCTTTCATTTGAGTGTCTGGCAATTGCTGAATCATTAAGGGTGCATCACACCTATAGTAGATGGAATTACTACTGTTCAAAACCAAAAAAAGAGTGGAATGGAATTCACCACAGAGAAAACTGGTGTGGTTTTGTAAAATATTCTACTGCTTTCCTCCTTCTGCTTGCAGCTTCATTTCACTAACAGCAACGTTAGTAGAATCTTCCTTGGTGGCACTTGTATCCAAAGGAACCATCTCTTTCTTAAGTGCTAGAAATAAGTCACACAAAAAAGGTAATTAAGCATCTTAAGAGACACACATTAAGTCAGTTAGACTCAATGATCCTAGAGGCCTTTTCAAACCTATGATTCTCTGATTTGGTTGACTAACCATTAATTTTTATTTAAAACATGTATTTCATTATATGATACTATAATTTATTCAGCAAGTAATATGGTGTTAATAAATATTCAATATTCATAAGGCTATGAATTGAGAAACTGAGCTATTTTTCTAGAGAAATAGATTGTAATACTCTATAATACATGCATGGCCAAGAGCTTTCTTATACATAAGAAATGTAGACTGCATTTTTTAAAAATTGATTATTTCACTAAGATATATTTTCCATTTATTTTTCCAGAATTTTTATTTAAATAAGATAAGACAAACCTCTCAAAAAATTTGTGAAGGAATATCTTTACCAACAGCATAGACTAAAGTCACCAAGTGCCACTGAACAGGTGTTCATACAATGTCATACTGTGTATATATCTTCACAGCAGGGTATACATATAGTGCCTATTTCTAAATATATATATGTATTGCATCAAAATCCAGATAAGATGAATTGACAAAACATCTTCTGATAAAATGCTGAAAAAAAATAAAATCAAATATCCAAACATTTAGCAAAAGGCAGAAATTAAGGGAAGGAAAGTGGCTACCAGCTTATACAACATACCCTTCTTCTAATGGCCTTCTTTATAGCACAAGCATGTAAGAAAAGTGGTCCTACTGAATATCCAGAGTGCAATTCTTAATGATCCAGTAAAATTGTAGAATTGTAGAAATAATAAAATTATTTAATATGGAGCAAGACTTCACAGTTTGATTAGGACGAGTGAGATGTTTTAACTTTCAGAAGAATGAAATCACTGTGTTTGGGACATTGGTATAAAAGTGAGTTCTAAGATTTCAGCATAAAGTTTTCAGAATTGGTCCAAAGCTCTGCTACTGCATGCTATGTCAGTGGTACCTCCTGTGGACAGTATTCAAAGTAAAGTGAAAAATTGTCAAGAAAGTTCATTGCTTAATTAATTCCATTTGCATTTTTCTAAGTGATAATGTCAAGTTTCCAGTCATACCACGTTCTTATGCTTAAGCAGCCCTAGGTTTTGTTCTAGAAGGGTGTCCACAGCATAGTGATGTTGCAATGTCTCTTTACTTGTAAGTACACGACATTTTATTTATAAATGCCAATAAAAATAGTCTTAAGAACTTAGGGAAAAGGTGCACATAGAGGGATAAAGACAGGCATGAGCAATACAGTGCAAGAGTTAATTGTTATGACAATAAAGCCTACATTCGGGACAACTTCAGCTGTGGTATCAGTCATACTACATACCATGTTGACACAAGTGTGTTGTCTATCACAGCTTACGAAGCCCTGGAACATAAATTCCCAACAACAATAGAAGGCCTCTAAGACATATGGTTTCTGGGAAACTATCCAGGTTAAAACCTCAAAGTGATGAAATGTGCAAAGAGAAAGGCAAGACTCAATTCACAAAGCCAATGCAAAGCATGTGTAACTCTAGGGACTTTTGTACTCAAAATTTCAGGAAAATACAGTGGCCATAAAAACAGTTTCTGAGGATTATTCTTTAGATAACAACTAGGAGTGACTGTTTGGACCAATCATTTTGGTCTGATAGTATTATAGACTGCAAACCACATCTAGTGAATGTTTCCTTGAATAAATTATTTTCTCATTTTAACTTCTTCATTTCTAAGAAAATGGGTATAGAAATAAAAAGCACATTCCCTCAACATATTTTAAAATATGTTTGTAATGGAAAAGCTGTTATAATTGCAGAAATTATACCAGAAACAAAACACAATGTTAATTACTTTCCTTCTAACTGCTTGCTGCATTGGCAACTTTTTAGTAAATATATATATATGGAAATAGATTGTTGTTCCCTTATTTATTTTCCCACACTATTTGTCCTTTCTTCAACCAATTTTAAACTTAAATCCCACGATCTCCCTCACAGATAAGTTAAATTCCCTCACAGATAAGTTAAATTATATCAAATGAGTCTGCTCTCCTTCCTGGTGCTCTCTACAAGTCATAGGAGACCCACATTGGGAAGGGAGCTTCTAGTACTAGTTATTGACTCTACAGTCTGTAAGGTTTCATGAACTGAAGAGAGATGGAATGGGGAAACATAAATCACAAAGGCTTGCAAACTGCCCAAAAGGTAAATGAAAGGAAAAAAAAAAATTCCATTCTTCTGTTTCTGAAGAAGTAAGGAGACAATCACAGCAAATAGATGATGACATGTATAGGAAGATATATTAAAAGCTACAGTAAGTTTGGGAGCAAAGATGTCAAATTATACTTTGCTGTCAAAGTCTCAAATGATAATTAATTAATATCATTACTGAAATTAAAAGTCCATGATGTTTTTGTGGCTATCATGACTGAAGTAGCTGACTTTTCACTTGCCACTCACTGGAAAATCTCCTTAATGCTAATATCACTGCAGAATTTACTCTCCTCAAGAACTATACCAACAACTTCAAAATACACATTTGACTGGTGGAAATCAGATTCAGCATAAAGTAACAATGCGTCACAAACCAAAGTCTGTGGAGTAATCCACATATTTTAGCGCCATAAGCACTAAGTAGTGAATTGAATCACTGGTAAAAGTGCTGGTAAAAAACAGTTGAATCAGAGAATAAACATGCAGAACTGTTTCATCAGATTGGTATTCAGATCACACGGATCCTATTTCTCTTAAAACTGCCTAAAATTTATTAAAAAGTATTAAAGTAACAAAGGCTGAGCTTGCTTAATTTGGGTTAAGCAGTATAAAGACATTTAATATTTTAGGAACATTTATGCTGCAGTTTTAAATTTCAGTAAATTTAAGCAATGAATCATTTTTGGAATTCTTGAGATTGGAAGAGACTGCTGGAGGCCATCTATCTGAACATGCTGTGGAGCATCAGTTACTTCTTTTCTATACCTAAAACAGGCTCAGCTGTACTTTGATTTGCAAAACTTTGACAGGGATTAGGTTTGGGAAAATGGAAAAATCAACTCTGAGTCAAGGTAAAGTGTTCCTGATGTACAGATGATACAGAGGTATTTGCTCCTATGCTTTAGTCCCACTATCATTATTCACCATGCTTTGCAAAAAGATACTAACCACAACCCATAGATTCTGAAAGGAAGAGAAACCAATTACCTTTAACCTCATCAGATCAGCTCAGGACTTACTGGTGAGCGGTAATGTACCACAGCACTCATTCTAAGATGCAACACTTTCAAAGAGCAATGAAGCCTGAAACTGGACTTACCACTACATAGAATGCAACTTTCTAGAACAAACTGACTATTTTGAAAAGAAATGGAAGATGATACCCTTCTGAAGAAAAGTATTTTGCTATCCATGCACTGATATGCTCAAAAAAACCCCTTAAAAACCTGTTTAAGTTACTTTTGTTACTTTGCTTCATGCTAAGGTGTACCTACATACCCAATCAAGACCTAATACGTCCTGTGTTTTATTGAGCATTTCCCAGCTGTATCAGAGATCTTATGACTTCACATGAACACAAGTTGTATATGCACAGAGGTGAAAAAAACAGTTAAAAACCACTATTGAAGTAGAATTAGTGAATTCAACTTTCACTGCGAAAATGCTACCCAAGCATGAGACTAACTGGTGCACATGAGAGATCTTGGAAAGAATCCATGTTTGAGGACATCCCTCTGGTCCCTCAGAAGATAAACAGCTTGCACAGGTATGGCTCATTATGCAGAGATTGATTATTCAAGGGCAGCCCTTTTCTTTGGCATATGTTTGGGTGACAAACAAAATATATTGTCTGTCCTAGTCAAAAAACCCCAAACGACTATCAGTGGGATGTAATGAAGTACTTCCTAGGCAAAGACATCCATCCAGCATCTAAAACTAAAACACAGAAGGATACTTAAGATGGTTCTAGCATTCTTTTTTGAAAAGTAGTATCTTACTCTTTCTAGTAAAAAAAAAACAGTAGAAGAAAAAAATATGTTACCTGTAGAGTTTTTTCTGTGATATAATACTTACAACCCGAATTTGAGAGCAGTGCGCTGCACAAAAAGCTGTTTTGAGTTCGCCAACTAGAAGAGTGAGCAGCCACTTCTGTATCAGAAACTTCAGCATCCATTTTCACATCCTATGGGAACCAAATTTTATCTGTTACTATCAAGCAGCTGTAATCTTTAACAAAAGGCATATAGTAGCACATGCTGTGATTTCATACCCGCTGGAAAAGAATTATTTGAATTCTTTGAATTCTCAGTGTTGCAGTTAGGTTCAAATTAATTTGCTTATGAGTTTTATCCCCATTGCACTACTATAAAAGGTCTGCAAAATACTGCTTTGCCTTGAGAAAAGCACTGGCAGCAGTGTAAGTCTTTGCCACTACAGCAAGTTGTAAAAATGCTCTTTCCTGTTCACATCACATGCACAGTTCAGGACATACCATATCAGCAGGGCAGACATCCGTGAATGATGACCTCCTCATCAGTGAATGGTTCATACTAATTCACTGAAGTTCCACAAGTAGTTATAAATATTAAATCTATTTTCTCTGCCACTGAGGAAACTTAAAGTTCATTGATTTCTCATATCAAAATACCTAAAGGTGCTTTTGAATTTTTTTGTTAAACCATTAAATAAATTCTGAAGCACAATGTTACTATTTATGGCTAAACCCATATAGCATAGCTTCTTGGTGAGGAAAGTCATTTGGTCCATAAGCTAAAAAGAGAAGATAAATTTAAAAAGGTCATTTAAACAAAAATCCCTAAAAAATCTCTATTACCTCTGCAGCAAGTAGTCCCCAGTTACAATACCATCCAAAATAAGATTAAAAGCTTGGCTTGACATCCAAATTACTCAGTTTTTTGAAATGAGAAGAGGTAATAATGAATAAATGCATCAGTTCATAAAACACACAGTTTTACTGCTGAATTCTTATCATAAACAGCCTCAGGGAATTTTGTTAAAACACCTTGCAGTTTATCATTCATGCTGATACTAAGATTTGAAAACTAAACAGAAAACAAAAAAAATTTCAACATTAATTTAGAAATACAATGAGCTTCTGTTCCATCATCGAAGAAGGATTTATTCCTATTAAGACTAATGGGAATTATACATATTAATCCCCTTATGTGCTGATGAGAGACTTTACACCTAGTGTTCATAGCAGAATAACAATTTTTAAAGAATAAAAAAAGTTTTTGTCTTTCCATTCTGCTTCCAGAAATGCTTTAAAAGAAGAGCTTTTAAATGAGAAAGTTGCTTCTACCAGTATCTGCAATACAAAGTGGCTTTCTCTTTGCAGAAATTTTAATTTATAGGATGTGCCTTTTGTCGTGTGCTTCATTGACAATTAAATCTGTATGTTGTGTTTGTGTAGATGGTCAACTGCCTGTGGTAGGGAAACTCTCCTAAAATATTTGTATCTCTTCATCATAATTATCTCTAGTTTTCCTCTGGCTTTCTGTTTTGATTTTGCTTCTGTTGCTATTCTCTTTTAATATGTTATATTTATGGGGTTTTTGTTCCCAATTTCATCTTTATCTACTATCATTTGGCCTTTTCTTAGTTGAAAAATCAAGATTGTGGTACTTGATGGTATTCTGCAAGCCTCTGGGCTAGTTTTATTACTGGAAGTCTTCCATTTCAACACAAATAGAAATTCTGATTTTTCTGGGCTTCTAAGCAACAGGTATTTTAAAGCCATCTGACAAGACTACAGAAGAGTAGGAAGATTGAGTGGGGTCAAAAGGAATCATAAGAACGAAAGAAAAAACCCTGCTTTTAGAGGAACATTCAACTTTGGTTCAATTTCTCCTCCTTAAAATGAAAAAAGGCTGGGACAGAAGATTAGATAATGCCTGTCTGAGACCAATGTTGGCAAGCAAGCTGAAACAATTGTATTGTAAGAAAGGCTAGAAAGAAAAAAATCTCAGAGGAGAAAGATTAATTCCACAAGTAATTTTATCTAAAAAGATCAATGTAAAAAATTTTATAAGATACATGGATTTTCTTATCACCTATCAAATACCTGTCTACTTTGTATAGCAGGGGCACTATGTACACAGCATGAACTAAAAATATCAGAAAGAATCAACTTTGATGTCCTCAAACCTACACTCTTACAGCAATTTTAGAGACCTCCAACTGACAAATATTAAAATAAAAAATAATTTTAAAAAAGCATCTGAGTTAGTTTCAAAGGAGGGTAAGAAAGGCAAGCATTAAAAAGATTTTTTTTTAGTCTAAGCTAGCCTGATCACTGAAATCAGATTAGCACCCGTCTGTTACTTGGTTTTGAACATTCTGTTCTATTTGCAAGAGCTGTGACAGCAAAGTGTACTGTATGTCATGCAAAAACCCAATTAGGCCTGACTAAATGGAAGCCATTAAATGCTCTCAGTTGTCTAAAGAAAGAGAATTGTTTTGGAATCAGCTTTGTACTGGATTCTGATTATTGAGTTCAAATCACACAAGCTCAGTAAGTTCAGTCAGCTTAGTGCAATGTTATGTTCTACCATCAGCTGATTGCATTCCACTTAGCTTTTCAATGTTTTCCACATTTCAGTAGCTACTGATTTAGTAACGCTTGTGTGGAGGGAAGAGAAATTCAAGAAACTGAAGATTATAATCAGCAACAGACTGAATGTGCCTCTTCCCTCCTTTCAATTCTTTCTTCCAGAAGAGTAAGATGGCTTTTTCAAGTAACTTAATACCTTCTTACAACAGTAATTTACTAAGCTAAAATATTCTGTATTTAATTTTACCTTTTCCACTTTTTAGAAGACATACTGGTAAGTATGTCCTCATTTCACAGAAGGAAGATGGTCACAGGTAAGTTGGGGAACACAAACATCTTTTTAACAGAGTGTGTGATCCTTGATTTGAGCTCAGTTGCTTAGAGTCACAGGTATGACACATTGCCAAAGAAACTGATTTGATTGAGATATGTAGCAGAAATACTAGTAGGATTCTTCAGGTCTGATCATTTATTTCAATCACTTCCGTAAGAAATTGTAGTTCTGCTGAAGTAAGCTGCTACCATGATGACAGTGATATGACAATGAACAAGCTAATAAGGGAAAGAAAGCATGTTAACAATTGGAAAGTTGAACTCATTACAGGCAAAGCTTCTAAACAAGAGCACTGGATTTGTATTGTAGGGAGTTAGTTAATCATGCTTAGCACTTCTATGTATCCAGTGAGTGACCTTTAGCAAATCACTTCCCTTTTGTTTGCCTCAATTTCATTTATGTATGAAAGAGACATTATACAGAATCGTTTGTAAAGAATGCAAATATCAACTACTGAAAAATTACTACATGTGATTTATAAATTAGTTAACCTTCTCATAGAGGAAACATGTTTCTGTATCTTTTACTTGAAAGGACAAGAGAAAATTCAACAAAATAATTTAAAAATTGCTGTAGTCAGCAATTTGACAAAGCAGGTAAACACTTCAGAGTAGTAAGACACACTGAGATACCTTTCTGTGAAACTTGAAAGAGTTTTGGAAAGTATCCATGGCACTTACAATGAAGGCAAACCTTCATTCATCAAATTTCATGCCATGTCAATAATACCTGCCATGCCATCAGCCATGGCAGCTATATGAAACAGAAACATTCATGCATGATTTTGGTCAGTGTTTGTACCAGGAGTTAAGGAGGTACGGTTATGTTGCTGATTGAAAGTAATTGGGACACAAAAGTGGAGTACAGACACATACCTT
>WEKY01060595.1:209696-223648 GCA_013390045.1 Picathartes gymnocephalus | reverse complement strand
AAACAAAACAAAAAAAAACCCAAAAAAGCACACAAAAATAAAAAAAAAAGGGTGGGGGGAAGAACTTGTCTTCCCCCTACTGCTAAATCTCTGGGTTACAAATCCATGCAAATCTAATGCAATGAAGAAATGTGGTGAAAATGAAATTAATGTACTTTTGTACATTTGAGGATTTGGAAGAATCCCCCTTTCTTTTGAACATATAAAATGAAAAGATCCACAACACCCAGAAGGCTGTGAATAATTATTTTTACTAACAGGACTGCCAGAAATTTTTAAACACTTACTAAGCACAAGATTTCAAGATTAAAAAAAATTAACTTTTAAGTTTTTTCCCTAGATTCCTTTCCTCAACAGACTTCACATAAAGAACTTATTTCAATTTTCCCCTCTATTAAAAATAAATGACATTAATAAAGCCAAAGAGGAGGCATTTCTATTCATCTAAATTCTGCAAGGAAGCATATTTATGCAGATAGATTTGGAAGTGAACTGCACAAATCATTCAGAAGTGTGGCTGCAGTGCCTCAGGTTTGGCCTTCCTTGTGAAGTAAACAATAAACTCGATTCTGCTGTTAACTTACTGATGGCACAGGTGCCACTTTAACAGCATATTCTCACAGCTGATAAAAAATACATCTTCATCTTATTTCTTGTGAACTTTCAGTAGCTGAAGCTCTGTATCACTCAGTGGCAAATGAAGGCTACAGTACAGAACTCAGAATTATTTATAATGAAAGCCAACAGAGAGCCCAAATTCTTCTGTTGTTTGCACTGAAGTAATCCTAAAGTAACTTGATTTCTAGAACAAAATTGAGTTTTGAATGAACTTTGTCTAAAATACTCCAGGAGTTGTGTTAACAATTAACTGTAAAAGAGTGAAATAGTCTTTTTCCCCTTGTGGGCTAAGCTATACTCTTCCAAGGAGAAAGCATTTAACTGTTTATGAACTATAGCACTCCTGAGAAGAAACACTCTATCCTGTTTGCTCTTCTCACTTGCTGATCAGCAAGTATTTCTACCAACTTGTGATCTCTAGAACATGTAGGTGCGTGCTACAAAATCCCCAACCACCAACAATGACAAGGATTCAAGTATTTTCACCCTTTGTAAAACCTGATCTCAGTTCTCTTACCTGCCAAGATGGTGGCGTAACAAAAACAGCAGCTCATCCTGGCTGCAAAGTGCCTGGAATCTCATGTTCACAGAATAAGCTTTCTTGGTATAAGGGAAATAACAGAAAGCCTATGGTCAATGCTGGTTTTAATACAAAGATGTATGTAATCTATTAATAGAGTCTTTCAGACTCCAACTGAACAGGATTAATCAGATGTCTGTTGGCTAAAAGAGGTCATTGCATTTACACCCTTGCTCCCTATTCTAGCCAAACTAATCCATGTGCTTTTTCCTTTGGTTAAAGAGGTAAAAGCTCCAGGTATCTAGCTGGCCTATACAGCAAGACAGGCAGAACTCTGTCAGTGAATAGCTGCCAAGGAATTTAAGAAAAAAATGCTGGCAATATTTATGAATAGCCCATGGAACTCCACTAAAAAATGAAATGTACTTGAAGCATATTCAAGGCAAATATTCACCTCTGTAAATCAGGTGAAAATACTGGGACTGTCATCCGGATTTCAATTCTATATTTACTCTAGAAAAAGAACTACTTTGGTTTTTTAAATCAGTTTGTGAGGTGTATAAGTAAGCATCCTTGATAGAATGATAAAGTTCTGACAGTCTGCAATAGCCTGGGGAGACTATTCGATACATCATTGTGCTAAGGAAGTGCTGTACTTTTGTGAAATGCTTTAATACAGTGATATTGACAGGACCAAGAGAACCTAAGGTAAATAAATACTGTCTCCCTTTTGAGAAAGCTCTTTGCTTCATGGTATCTTCATCCTTAATAAATGCTCAGACTCACTTTATGAGTTACACTTTTTTCACAAAATAAGGATTATTTTAATCACTTCAGTGAAATACACCATGACACCTCCAGGCAGATAAAAAGTTGTTCAGGCACTGTTGAGTCGGGCACCAACAAGCAGCTGTAGAACATCTGCATGTTAGTCTTGAAGACCAGAGCCTTACATAATCTTTACATATCCAAAGAACAGGATAAACCAAGAAATGGTGATTTATCTAACTAGCATTTTTTTCTGTATTATTTCTTTTCTTTTTGTCTACATGGGAAACTGTAGTAAAAGCAGAAAATAATTTCAAATCAAGTAGAATAAAGCTGTTCTATTTCACATCCTTCAGTTTTTAGTAGATATTATCATTTCATAGAACAGGCTGTTACTTTTTGTTTATATTTAGTGTTATACGTCTTTCAAGATCATGTACTGAGCAACAATCTAAAATAAATTAATACACTCAGCAAGAGATGAAAGAAAACAAAAATAATGAAGAGGCAACATGGTGTAATACTTGTTATAAATAAAGAGTTTGTGAGATCAGAGGGAGGAAAAAATCAGTGTAACTAAAGGTTTAGGTGAGATTTGAGGTCAGGTTCTACCTGTCCTTTGACTGTTTTTTCTCAACAGACCTACAGCCCCAGCATATAATATGTGCTTAAGACAAGGCACGTGTAACTGGAGATGTTCTACCCTACCCTGGCTCCCTGTCCATAGTGGGACTCTGTGCCTTAGCTCCGAAGTTAACTCCTCATTCCACCACTCCTTGGCAAAGGTGATTAAATATGGAGGCATCTTAATGGACCACTACATATACTAACTTCATTTTTACTGTACAGTATATAAAAATACAAATTAAAACAGCTAAAGCATATGTAGGAAATACCATTAAGCATTCTAGTATGTGAAAACCGTTAAGAATTCCATGCAAGAGATCTCAAAAACTGCACATACTCCTTTCTCCTCCTTCCCCAGCAAAGTAAGAACAAATATCACAGTCAACACTGCATATACAATTCTGCATTTGAATTCTGAACCCTGACTCTTAAAGTTAGGCTTAACTGCTATCTTGAGCTGGGAGTAGAGTTTCTGAATTAACTATTATTACTTTTTTCTGTACTCCTTCACTGTTTATCCCCAAGGCACCATGGCAGTTTGTAGCTGACCATCAGGGGACAATGCAGAAAGCTGTTAAAATCGAAGCTTTTGTAAATCTTAGGTAGAGTGGCTCCTACTGTTGCTGTGGTGATACAGCAAACCAAAAATGTGACTGCAACACAGACCAACAGAAGGTTCTGCAGAGACTCTAAGTTAATAGTGCCCACATCATTTCTATCTCTTTTGCTGCTCTGTTAGATGCACCAATACAGGACCAAAACACAACTTTGGTACAGACCTTCATAGGTACTTAATATCCCTTCACCTTGTCTCATCTATGTGTACTCACATCAAGCACAAAGCTCCTGATTTCTGTTCCTTTTTGGCTATGAGGTTGGCTTAGCAATACACCTCTGGAAAATGTTCTAGTTATCACCATATTACCTTCTGCTGTACCAGCATTATTTCCTTCCCATGTTTTACATCACAAATTATGTCAGAATACTAATGAATCAAATCAAAACACAGAATGACAGTGTTTACCTGATGTGAACATGCTCTGAGAGTGAAATTAGACTTGCTAAAATACACATGCATAAAACTTTCATCTTTTATATACATCATTCAGTGTTCTTAAAAATATGTAAGTACATATTACCAACAAAGAATAGTTCAGCAGAAAACGAAACCATGCTGCACCTGCTACAAGTTCAGTGTACAATAAAAATTAGCTTTTACATATTGTGGGAACATCTCTTGCATCATAATTTAAGCCTTAGGGATTTTTTTCTATATTGTCATATCCTTCCTCATCAAGTTTTTCTTGATGGTTTTCCCACAACTGTAAAGAGGACTCCAAATTTTTCAATTATCTGTGACTTTTGTCCCCATTTGCTCCATGTACCAGGACATGCTTAGCTATGGCCTTCTTCCTAAGCAATTTCTGCTTAAAACCTTGCTATTTTCATCCATTGCTTCCCTGAATAAAGTCTGTGAAACAAAATCATTTTAAGCATATCACCTGTCAAGTTTCAGTCATTGGTATGTAAGCATGTATTTGTCTTCTCATGGTTGCTCAAATGTGTGGTAAATTGAGTCAGGTAGAAACGAGATCCTAGCACTTTCTAAAAACTACAATTAGACTGATAAGAATTGAATGATCTTGCAACCTACTGGTGAAAACTTTCATTTAAATTACAGTCTTGTTAACTTTTCTGCCTTCACTCTAGTAAAAGCCAAACATATAAATCGGGGAAGGAAATGAAGTAATACAAATTACACAGAGATATGTTTAAATGGTATTCATCTGTACTTCAGTTAAACATCCCCAATAATTCAGAGTGTTTTTACTGTTAACATCTTTAATCATTTTGCATATCCAGAATAGATTCTATGACATTTTGACTTCTGTATTTTGTTAAAAACTGCAACAAGGAAAAAAAAAAAGTGTTTCAGTAAATATTATCAAAAAATATTGATTTTCATTTAAACAAAAAATAAGCAACCTGACTGGCAATCAAAAGATTAAGACTAAGAAAAGCACTGTAAACTTCATCTTATTTTATCCTGCAATTCTTCTCAATAATGTTTGCTTATAGCAATAAAAATAAGCATTACAATGTGCTAGATAAGAACATTTTAGGATGATTAAATAAACCTAGTGCTATTTTATCTTTAAAAAGAGATCAGACTTGCAAAGAAATACTCATTAGTAATTTGAAAAGCATGTTATGCTACACTTGCATTTAATAAGGTAACGATTTACATTTATGCAGTACCTTTTATCCCAAAGCAATTTACAATTTACAGCCAGAGATTATCACTTCATCTCCAGTGGAACTCAGCAACTGTGAAGTGTTGCTCTGTACCATAGAGCACAAATTCTGGTAGGTAACAATAAATATAAGGTTTCAGTTGAATAACTGTGACTCTTATATTTATGCCCCCAATTAAATCAAACAAAAATATTAAATTATTTTTCTGAAGTTGCATTGCCCTTTTTACCTACCATCCATTTGCAAAATGAAAAACAGGTTCTACAAGAAGCAGAAAAACATTTGCCCACTACAGATTATCTAAAACATATATTGCTGGTCCAGCAAGGATTCTGAAAGTGCCATCTAAGATATGGGTAGAACTTCTTCTTGAACTGCTTCCTAGGAACAGCAGTATTTAGGAGTAGCTTGGGATCAGAAACCACACTTAGAAATACCTCTGATGTTCAGACATGTCAATATAGACAACGTTTAGGAGAAAAAAAAGATATACAAAGCATTCAAAATATAACAAGTTCAACATTTTCCACTAGAATAATCACATTACCTTAAAAGAAGAAAATTTCCGTTTTCTGTGAATTAACTCTCTGGAATGCACTTTCACCTTATAACCTGCATCAACAAAGACGAAAAATTGCTCCTTTAAAAAACAAAGAAACAAAACAAAAAGCATTGAAGTTATATGACAAAAAATACATTGGTTTTAGGGTAAAAACACTATCTAGCTTGCTCTAAGGTCAAATAAAATCAGTTTTGGTTTTCCAAGAAAATTTGGAATGAGGATAACTAGGACTGAAATTCAGGCTTTCCTGTATAGAAAAACAAGGATGTGAATGAAATGGGCAGAAAGTATAAAACACTGAAAAGTGTGAAAACATGTTCTTGTCCAATCAGCCCGTAGAACCACCTGACATGAGATACGGTGCCAAAAAAAACATGAGCTTAAAATTTCAGACACTGGTGGATCATGTCATCCTCAGCATGCAGGACAAAGTCCTGCAAGAAATAGATGTTCAACATTGGGATGTATCAGCCAAACCTGATCATGTCACCACATATTTAAGTTGCCTAATGCAACTCTGTGTAAACTTTCGTAACATGTTATGCAATTTTTAGAATTAGTAGTCTGCTTTGGAGAACGAATGACCTCAGAAAGGAAAGTAGAGTTTACAAAAACCTACATAAAATGTCTATTCCCATTGCAGGATCAGATTCTGATTCTTGCCCTGGGGCCTCCAGAGGGCTGTAGTTCAGTTGACCTTCTACCAGACCAGGGAGAAGGAAGACACTGCAACAAGAAGCAGCTCTCTAAGAACCTGCTGGTGACAGAACCAGACAGATCACTGACCTGACTGATTTCATTTCACAGGATACACAAAAGTCCTACAAGAAGTGGCCATATTGTCATTTCCATGTTTTAAATTAATAGAAAGAACAAGTAAAGCACTAATTGATCATCTACTGTGAAAAGATCTGGAGAAATACTTAAAGCAGCAATGTGAATACCCTGTCGGAATAAATTATAAAACATGCATTTTGATATATATCTCAGAGCAAATACTTCATGCAGTCTGACAAGGCCATTTTGAATTGATCACATCCAGTTCTTCTTGGACACTCATGCGTAAACACTTGCTACAACAACATTAATGAGCAATGACATAAGGAATTTTGGTCTAACCAAACAGACTCCATCTGAACAGTTACATGCTTAAACCACTTCCCCATCTCCTTTAAGCAAATGAGGGTTTTTTCTTTAAAGGTGAAAAAATTTGATCATATAGTTGTCATTTAGTGCACATTTCTCAGCAAACCCTCTCAATAGAAGTGCAATATAATAAACAGAAGCATAATAAGGTGACAGTGGAGCCTTGTTCCTCCTCATAGATTGCATCCACCTCCCCTCTCATTCCACATCAGGCTAGCTACTCGCAAAGACTTTGAAAGAACTAAAATTTGTTCAGAGTTCTAATAAATCAACCTAGCCAGACAAATCTCTCACAGTTTTCATTTAATTTCATTTTCTCTGCAACTATCACTTTCTGACCTCAGCCAATCTTTTCTAAAGACCGTATTCTACCAAGTGGGTTTAGAATGAAACAAAAAAAACCCAAAACAAACAAAAACAAAAACAAAAAAGCAGAAGCTTAAACCAAAAGTTGTTTGTAATTTCTAAGAAATTCGTGGTTTGGACCAGGTCCTAAACATCTGAATATTGAAATAATATTATTTTGGTTACATATAACCAGCAATCTAAAGGGTCAAGTGACTTTACAGTACGCTCTTTTTATGGTGCTCTCCTCCAAGCATTCACTCAGAGAAAAAAATTGCAGAGCATATCCCAGGAGCTATAGAAGCATGTTACAAACTGTGAGTTCCCACCCACACTACATCTTTGGTCATCAGTATCACTTGGAAGTTTCAGGAGACAGTATGTGTAACACAGCATGATCAATTATCCACCTGGCTTGTTGTAGGTAAGTTAAAAATATTCCAGCTCTAATTTATGCAAAAATTTGTGGAGTGCAGAACAAGTATAAGTAGGAGATAACCATCACTGATGTTGTCTGTTTTCTGAAGCACCAGAGTACACCCTGTACCAATGTAAAGAGCAAGCCCCCCCTTACAGCCAACATCTGAAGGTCTCATTTCTACTACATCTTCTGGATTGCCAGGGAAATGTAGCAAAACCTAAGACTAGGTCCCAAGTACATCAGTAGTTAATACTCACTGAGACCCTGGTTGCTTGTTCTTAACATTAGCAACTATTCCTGCTTAACATGAGAACTGCTACTTCATTTAGTACCTAAATATGGTTCAGTCATCAAGGAGAAAGCTACATCAGATCTTCAGTTTAATCTGAACAGCCCATGCTGAAGTTGTTCTTAATTTTTATTTCTTGTAGACTAAAAAGCCAAACTAAACTCAAGCCAAATACCAGTTAAAACATCTTTCTTTTTCCCTCCTCAATCTGAGAATAAAACTTAACTCTGAGTTTGATGTTTCTGTCAAACAGGAACGGAAACTTCCTCCTTTTTCCCTCATTTTTTCTTTCCCCCAGAAAAGAAACTTCTGATTACTGCTTCAGAACAATAGTTTGACTTACAGTGGCATTCCTTAGTAGATCCCACTTAGCACAGAAATTGTTTACTTCTGCTAGAATTTGCAGAGCGGCATTATCCTGATTCTTTTACCTTCATTTTTCTCCCTTGACATGAACACCAGTGTGTACAACATAAAATTTAGTCTCTGCACACACTGTTCTGCAGTTCCTGTGGCATCCTGCTGAGCTCAACACCTTCCTTAAAGAACTTTAAATGAAACAGGACAGAAGGCTGGACCTTTAATTGTTCTTATTGAATGGAGAAATATAAATAGGCCCCACCAACCTGTGCTTGCACACACCACTCTCCCCTTTGGTGCCCCCTGCACAAGTGCCCACGTGTTTCCCCTGCATTTGCACAGGGCTCTAGGTGCCCATGCCCTCAGTTTTCTGGTCACAGCCTGGGCAGCTCAAGCCACCCCAGAGCACTGCAATGCCATAGCTCCTCCCAGCTCCTCAGTCGGTGTATAAAATACAAACACCTGGGGAGAAGCTGCTGCAGCTGTTGGGAATGTGAGGGACGCCAGACTCCAGCAGATGAAAATCAAAGCTGTTACACAGTGGGGGAACACTGCAGATCCCATTTGGCTCTTTCCATTTTTAAATTATACATTTGCCACAGAGAACTGCATCAGGATTTCTGAACCAACTAACAGACCATTAGTAGCTTGAATGCAAACACCTTCAGAAAGAGCTGAGCTAAACCCAGAATTTATACCACAAAATCTACTTGATTACTTGCATGAAATTAAAGGTCTTTAAAAAGTAACCATTCATGTAATGTCTTATACTGTGCTTAATCAGTTTCCTTCACTTGAACAGGACAAGTTGCTTTTCCTTTGCATATTACACCACCAAGTGGCCTAATGCTCTTATTTTTTCTGTTCAATGTGTCTCCTTTAGAGATTCCACTACACAAAACAAAATTTAATTTAAAAGATGAATTGCTACCTAAACAAAGAAAAAAAAAATTAACTGGAGTATCATCTACGAGATTCAGCCAGACACTTGTGTTAAACTTTCTCCTATTATAGCTTACAAGTGCAAACTTAATACAAGTAAAAATTTCGTCATCTTTTTTCCTCTTAAAGCAACTTAAAACTTACTAAGGTTTCTCTCCACCTTTATTTGGGTAATATACGTCTAATGGAGCATTGTGATGTGCCTGCTATGAAAGCAGGCATTTTCATATATTTTATTCAATTTAAAACATGACCAAAGTAATTAAAATACATCATGTGGGACAACAAATGTTTAGGACTTTAATTAAAATCTGGCCAAGTATGAGAATCAAGGAAGTTCAGAACTGACTGGTAATATCTTAATTGAACAAGCAAATCTTGCATGTATTTGAAATGAGCAGGACTACACACATGAGTGAGGACAACGGGATCAGGCTTAGAATCATGAGTAAATATAATTTGGTTACATCTCAAAAATTATTAGGTTGGACCCACCAGTTCACACTCAAGTTCAAACATTTTATCCTCAATTCCAGTGTGCAATATTATGCTGCTACCAGGTGGTGTGGTTTTATCTGGTAATCCACTCCATACTTCGACTATACATATATATAAAAATAATACTGGCCTCTGCCACTAACATCTCTCCTTCCCAAGGAAATTACCTGCTGCAATTGCTAAGACAGGCTTCAGTTCCAATTTGCTTGCTGTTCCGTTTTCTCTCTTCTTTTTCTCCAAATCCCCCACTTGACTAGGGAAAAGCAGGGATGGGGGATAAATCCCATTTGTCCATCAATCTCCTCTCATGAGGATCCAGATGAATCCTGTTTAATTTTCCCAATCTGTGCAGCAATAGCAGCCAAGAACCGAGGTCATAAATGTTTAAATTTCATGCAATTTCATGCGTGTCTACCAAAAATGTGGCTATTTTAGTTCAGAAGTTTGCAACAAGGTGCACAAATTCACTTCAAAAGAGAGTTATTAAAAGAGGTGCCTGCAGAACTGGGCAAAGTCACAGGAAAGATATTTACAAAACTCAGACTTGTACAAATAAACACACAGATCTTAGAGCATGATCCATATGAGTGCTCGATGGCTAATAAAAGAATCATCCTTATGACTGAATTATAACCTTATTATAAAGTTTATTACAGCCATAAGGATTTTGGGGTAGAAACAGATAATTGCCTATTTTCATGAGTAAATGAATTAGACACTTCAGTGCTAAACTGAAAAAAGATAAAATGCACCATAATGATGAGACTGTCTACTCAAATTAAGGGAAAAAATTCCATCTGTCACAATGGATTTTGTCAGGACATGCACATGGAAAATGACAATGTCCCTTTAATACTCACAGAACCAAGAAAATAGTCATATTGATCACATCTTTCAGCTAATAAGTAACTGATTTAAAAGTCATATTAATAACACAATAATCAATAAAGTATTGACTACATTCTTTACTTCAGCCATAGGTGTTCAGGTATTTTTAGAAAGGTGTGTTAGTGTAAAATACTGGTTTAAAATGAATTTCTGTCACCAAAACTGTTTATTCCCATGTTTCTATGTGTCACAGACTACAAACCAAACCTGCTTATTAAAAACTCCCAGTGACTTTAGCATCCCAGATTTCTGTATGCTTGTGCTTTCACAGAAATGTTCTTCCAAAGATTTTGGCATACTCTCCTTTTGTGCCTTGTGGCAGCCTCTGCACCGCTGCGCTGTTACCAGGATCTACCTCTTCCTCCTGAAGCAGTGATTAAAGCAAAAAGGTTTCACCAAGTTTTTTGTATCTCTATTAACACATTCAATCACAATACCTATGCTATATACTCACTGAGAAAAGACAAACCCACAAATGACCCTGCTTATTGCATCCTTCTTTTTTCATTTGGGGGGGTAAAAAACCAACAAGAAACCCATGACCAATTTAAATAATTATGGTATTTGATGTCTAGCTAAATGAATATACACTAATATGATCTTATGTTTTTCACAGATCTCAAAAGTTTTTTACAAGATGGAAAAAGTACATGTGAAAACACTTGGACATCTTGGAAGTGTTGAAGGCTAGACTGGATGGAGCTCTGAGCAACCTGGTCTACTGAAAAATGTCTCTGTCCATGGGAGAGGGATCTAGGTCATCTTTAAGGTCCTTTCCAACCCAAACTATTCATGACAATCTATTTTCAAATGCTTTCTCTGTTAGTGGCTCACAGTGATAAAAATACACATTATTGTCTCTCACTCTGAAATGACAGTTGCTTTAGAAACTTGACACAGATTAAGAACATGACGCTCAGAAAATATGCAATTAATTGAAATTATTAATCCTGCACATTCAATCAACAAGGAGGAGGCCTTGCCTTTCTAATGTCAGACAGTGATAACACTCTTCATAGGCTTACAAATGGTGTTTCAGACACTATGCCCAACTAGAATTTGAGGGGTTGGAGGGGAAGGAAATAGTAATCTTCTAAAGAGAAAGCAGAACTAGAGACAAGGATGGCAAAGCCAGTGTTTATTCTAGGTGTGTGTGTGAGGACTAACTGTTCAGGAGTATCCTTCTCTGACGCAGAGGATGCTATTGAAGGACACACCTAGCAGCTCTCAAAATTGCCCAGATCTCACATTACTCACTTGTGTGTAACTCCCAGAGATTTTATTAAATTCAGGATGAGATTAGTCAGGAAATTTCAGAATAACAACCGAACAAATGGTCTTGCCATATGACATCTGAAAGAAAAAACCTTAGAAAGTCTGCCAATCTTCTTGTGGGAACAGAGGATATAGCAACATTTTTTCATTGTATAAAACATGTCCTTTAAATATTTACTAGTCTTATATTTTCTACATGTGGCCACATCCCAAGCACAAGCCCTCTACCTCTCACTAAAGTATGCATAAGAACATTCACTGCATATGTAATAAGAGTATTAAAGGATCCAGATGTGAATTAGAAAAACAACTGTGTCCATTATAGCTGAATTTCAAACTACTGGAGCAAGATCAAGCAGGAAAGCTGTGGTTTATTCCACAGCACCACCCACACAATTCTCTGAGTAGGATACCAAACGACAATGATGTAACCAGCAAAATGCAAAACAAAGCTGTCACATCTGATTACACTCCCAGTGACTGAATGGACAACAGACTAAAGATTTTCTCAATCTTCACAAGCTCTCAAAATAAACCTTGTATCGCTGTACAGCCACACATACCAAAAATTTCTAATTAACAACATTTTTTTTCTGTTTGGCTATGAAACATCACAGATGATTCAACAAGCTTGAGGAATACTTACAGGACTATTGTGTGGGAATAAATTAAAGCTTATCTTTTGAAATAGGAGTTTATTTTTGCACTCCAAACTTCAGAGAAGTGAAATTTCACGATGCATCATAGAAGCGATCTTGGCAGAAAACAATACCTACACAGTGTTGTTGAAACAGCAATGACTGCAGCTTAAGCAATAGCAACAAATACACTATTAACTTTAAAAGATGATACAATCAGCACTGTACTTAATTTTGAAAACCAGCTGCTTGCTTGGGGAGCACTCCCAGGCAAGGCAAATGGGCAACTTCCAACATTTCTAGGAGGTCAGAATTTTTAAGTTATTTTTGACCTGCAATCGACAACATATATCTCTCCTTAGAGTTTTAACCCGATTATAAAGTATTTGCTTTCAAAACTGATAAGTTTAGGCACGCAGTGAGCAAGGCCGAACCTGTCCCAACCTGTGCAGGACAGGCACAGCCATCACTGCTGTTTGGAGAGACATGTCCCTTGGATGGGTACAGACTACACACCTCTGCCAACCCTTCCTCAGGCAGACACATCCCCTACTTTTCTCACTGGTACAAATTTGGGCACAGGTTCTCAAACTCCAGGAACAGCAAGGCTTTGTCCCGGACTGAGGGTCTGTGGGGAGCTGGAGCCCTGCCTGCCATGCCTGGCCGGCAGCAGCAGCCAGGTCATGGCCACAGCACAGCCTGCTAAGAGCAGGCCCTTAGCATCCAGTCGGGTGCAGAGTAAATTGTGCAGTCAGAAGGACAGGCTGCCCCAGCACCCCTCCCTCCTGCTGCTGTCATCTTTGGCCCTGGCGCTCACAGGCAGGGCAGGGGACACTCTGTGTCACCGGGTTCTGCGAACACAGCAGGACTCAGGCTGAGTACTCGGCTGGTGGAGTCACCGTCCCTGGGGGCGTTTAAGGACAGACTGGACGTGGCACTCAGTCTGGTTGAGACGGTGGTGATCAGTCGCAAGTGCGACTCGATGGCCGCAGAGGTCTTTTCCAGCCTCAGTGATTCTGTGACTCCGTGAATCCTGCCCAAGTCTCCGAAAGGTTGCGCTGCCCCGCGTTCCCAAGGGTCGGATAAGAGGGACAGGGATGCGGGCACAGCCCGCCTCGGGCTCGGAGCAAGGGGTGCCGCAAGGAGCTGCTGGCGGCTGCGTGAGGGGAGAGTGGCAGGAGGCTGCGGGCAGGCGCAGGACAGGCGAGATTCAGACTAGATACTATAAAAAAAATTGCACTATTCGGGTGGTCAGGCATTGTAACAGGCTGCCAAGGGAGGTGCTGGAGTCACCATCCCTAGAGGTGTTTAAGAGGTGCGTGAATCTGGCACTGGGTGATGTGCTTTAGGGGTTACAGAGGTAGTGCCGGCTTGACAGCAGGACTTGATGATTTTAAAGGTGTCTTCCAACCTTCAGCATTCCATGATTAGGTAGGACGCTGTGAAGGTTCTGGAGAGGTGACGCTGCCCAGGGAGCAGACGGGGCTGCTCACAAGGGAAAATGCCCCGAGGTCGCTTCTTACAGGCTCGGGGATCGCGGCTCCCGCACCGCCCGCTGCCCAGTCATGCCGCCGCTCACCCGCCCGCCACTGCGCCTGCGCCAGGCCTCCAAGGCGGCAGGGGGCGCTGCCAGGCCGCGCGGGGCCGGGCCGTTCTCCTCCTCGACAGCGCGGCCTGTCCCGGGCGGCCGGGCTGGGGCCATGGGGAAGAAGCACAAGAAGCACAAGTCGGACAAACATCCTTACGAGGGTGGGTCCTTGCGGGGCTGGGCGGGCAGAGGCCGCCGGGCAGCGCGGCCC